>JAUMHF010000008.1:12052582-12062754 GCA_032359275.1 Microctenopoma steveboyesi
GGAAGTGGCGGAAGAAGAAAAGCAGCGAGAAGTTCAAGGAAACTTCAGAAGGTGTGTGTCCTGAACAGACCCCGGTCTTATTGGTCGCATCCGTCACTCTTTCATCCACTTTCTCTGATCGTGTTTTCAGTCTACCTAAAGTAACAGACACGTTGATAACACTAAACACTAAAGGTTTACCTTTTGCACTTAAAAAGAAAACTCTGTTTATTGACGGCAGAACTGGAGAGAAAGATGTCTACAAGACGTACGCGGCAGGAGCTTATTGAGCAGGGAGTGCTGAAAGAGGTACCGGACAACGGTAAGAGAGCCTCTGTGATTCATCTGATCTCTCTGCGCCACAGTGCCAGTGTCTCACGGCATCGGCCCCGAGGCTGTCAAACCCACGCAGGCAGTACGGTTAAGCCATCGGTACATTATGGCAAGAACGCCGTCCTCCCATCCAGCAGGTGTCTGAGACATGTTTTCAAAAAGGCAAATTCACTTTCACCTTGCTGTTCTTCAGAGTAATGTGGCGTCTGTTTAAAATGGCAGGCCACGCTCCAGAGCTGAGGGAAAGTGGAGCGAATTGTACCCTGCAGCAAAATAGCTTTGAGAGGGCTGTGTGCATGTGTTCTGCTGGCCCCGCTTTTGCAGACGCCTATTTAATAAACCTACAGCTGCTCCTTCATCACACCAACAAACAGACTGTCTAACAGGGGAAGGTGCCATTGTCTTTGTTTTTTACTGTGGGACAGGGCTGCAGCCACAGATTATTGTCATTATCAGTTAAATTAAATTAAATAATACATTTAAAATAAATTAAATAAATCAATGCAACTTAAAATGACCACAACCTGTAAAAAGTGCCAAATGCCCATATTTGGGAATCTAGAACCACCCATACATCTAAGAAGGGAGGCGGGCAGTATTTTTATATTGTAGTATGTTCATCTTTAACAAGACACTGCTATAAATAATTTTAATTAATTTAAAAATTTCACTTCATGACCCAACAATGTTGCATCTCCTCAATTTTTGTCCGACCTTTTCAGATGCAGATGCAGATACACAGAGCCTGAAACAGCCCTATGTGAAGAACGGTCACACTCTGCCTGTGAGCTCTGGGGTTGGGGGTGGAGGAGGTGGAGGTATCAGCGGAGGTAGGAGCCCATGCAATCAGGGCAAACTCCTCTCCGAGTCAGAGTTTAGGATGAACCAAGCCTGGCTCATCCAGCCAGACGACCTCAGGGGCCGCTCACCTTCAGATGGAGACCACCGAATCGCTCTGGGCTCTAGGGGCATGGGACTGCATGAAGATGGACGAAGGGGGGGAGGGATAGGGCCACGTACACACGGGGAGGGCGATTGGAAGCCTAACGTGGTCTGGCAGGGCCAGATTCACAGCCAGATGGATGAGGGCAGGCGGGGTGGCCGACTCTACCCGGAGGATGTCCAAAAGAGGCCTGGGCTGCAGAAGGCCCCATCGGAGGACGGCAGGAGGAGTCGGCCTGCAGAAGCGGACTGGAAGCCCACCCTCCCCCGACATGCATCTGCCGAGGAAGGAAGGGCCTGCAGAGGTAGGCGCTTCTTTATTCTATGTATTTTGTATCTGCTTGTGTGCTGTCCCTCCAGATATAGACAGCCCCATCTATAGATATAGACGGGCTCCTGTCCGCTCCCAAGGGCCCTGCTCCAGCTACACTTCTTATTCAGGAACAAGAGGGAATAGCTCGTCCTCTCTTCTCCTTTCCTAATTAATGTGGCACAATCACAATACCCATTAGTTCCCTTTAATACTAACATGGTGAGCTCAGTGATAATTGGTCCTCAGATATCAGATTTCACTTGAACTTTGAGAGAAACTTATGGTAGAAATAAAGTGTTTTGTTGTGCTGCGACTGGGTTCTACAGTTTTCACCTGAAAGACACTTGGGGCCGTCTTTTGACTTTGTGTGTCCCGGCGATTCAGATGTGACGAAACCTGAATAATCCATATATGGACCCTTAAGTTACGACATCAGAATAAAGTAACACATTCTTTCTGGTAACAGATTTGAAGGTGAAGATACATTTCCCACCTTCCTTCATGTGTCCCTGCTTTGCTTGTTTCCCTGTCTCACTCCCGAGTTTTTATTCGTTACTCTCTCTGATGCTGCTTTTTGCCTCTCCCACTCTCTTTCTATCTTTATCCCATCTCTTGCTCTCTGTCCTCCTTTTCTCTCTCTCCCTCCCTCTCTCTCTCTCCTTTGTTCTTCATACCATTTCCTCCTTTGCTCTTGATTATTTCCTCCGGCTGTGTGGCGTCACTGAGATAAAGCCTCGTGTGTAAATAAATAACCCTAAACTGCACAGCAGCAGCTTTGAGGCGTGGGAGCAGCAGTGTGGGTGCCACTCAGGGGTGGGGTTGCGTGGGGTGGGCAGAGGGAGGTGGGTTGTGGGTTTTTGGTGGTAATTGCAGACGCCTACTCTGTTTATCTCCACAGCTGATCCCTAGATAAAGCAATCCTCAAATAAGTGCCACCACAGAGAGCACTCAGAGCGGCGAAGCAGCAGAAAATGGCTCGCAGCCCAATTCTCCAACTGAAATATTTATAGCGACGTAGAGAGGTATTTTATAATGAGGTGTCACTAATTCAATAATGGAAAAGCAAAAATGATGTCTGTCATGATGCAAACTGGCTATGCACTACAGTCGGACGCTGTTTGTTAGGTGCTTCTGGAATCAGTTCGACGTAAATGGATTTCTGTATGTTTACATTTATTTAAGTCATCAAATTTACATCTTTGTTGTGTATTCATAGAGTCAGACAGCCACTTTGTCCCTGACCTGGAAGCCCTGCGGGACACTCTCCGTGAACCTCTGCCACCGAAGCAGACGATGATGCCTCCAAAGTGGTTGATGACCTCCAGTTCTGAACCTGGAAGCGAGGGTCCACCTCGCACCCCATCCAGCCACCCCACAACTCAGTACTCCTCTCCGCCCGCATCCACTGCGGCCTCCAAACCGGTTCGATTCACCTCCTCTGCAGGTGTGTCCACGCAGCAGTCTTCATCTGCAGTCCCAACCTCCACCTCTCAGGCCACCAAACAGCCCCCTCTGCCTCCACCCAAGCCGGTGACCAGGACCAACACTGCTATGCTGGGTGAGTTCTGCAGAGTAGTGGGGTGTTCTTTGTTTTTTGAGAGAACAGAGGGAATGCACTTGATCACGCGTGGTCACAAATGTGCCCTGTGGCTAATGCAGTATGTACATTTATGAGTCGGTGCACAACTCATGTCAGTTCGCACACACATCCCGGTAATGATTGTGAAACAGCTGAGCAGCTTTTCCCCAGATAATTACTTATTACGCCTGGACTATTTTAGCTGCGACTTTTCCACCATTTTACACTCAGAAGATAACAGGGACTCTTGTGGCTATGGATTGCTGCTCGCACAGATGCAGAGTAGTGGATGTTGTTATTTACTTTGGGTTTCTCTCATCTAGGCTCTTGCTTTAATTCCCAAGGCTGTCTGCTTCGATTCTTTTTTATCTTCTCAGGTGGTCAGATCAGTTTAGTTGATCACAAGTGTGTGTACTTCTCTGTGACTGAAATATGCAGTATTTATTTTAGTTATATGTCAACAGTGAGAAAAAGGGGAAAATGTTATAAGATGTCCTGTTTACCCCAGGTTGTAGTTTTTCTCAGTAGTAGATTACAATATAGTTATAGTAACACGAGCGTCACAAAGCTGTGTATTTAATGATTTAGTCTATACGTCGTATACACTCCCAGCATGTACGTGCATTCACCCAACACACCAGCTCAAGGCTCCATCTCCTCCCTGTTAGTCTCCGCCCTGCAGGGGGGAGAGAATGCTCAGCTTCCGCTCTACTGGTCCTGCTGGAAGCGAGAGTGCGACTATGATGTCTACCTATCCCTGCCTGTCTACCTGTGCCGGCGGGCCGGAGGCCTGCGCTCAGGTAAAAGGATGCCATGTGGTATCTGTGTGGCCAGGGTGCCCGTGTCTGGAATGCCCCCTTCAGAGTCTGCGTACTTCATCATGTCGCGTCCTTTCAAGCTGCAAACATACTTTCACTCTATGCCTTTATCTTGTTAATTGCACTGTATTGCTTCTCTTTGGGTTTGGTATATAAGAAATGCATGCAGAGAATACTTGACTCTCTATGGCATTTTGAATGAGGAAGTTCACGAGAGCCTTCAGCAGGTTCTAGCTGTGGCCTGCAGTGTATCAAGTGAACTTTATAGCGCTAATCCACTTATCTTCTGCTGAGCTGGGATGGATGGGTGAATATGGATGGATTGTTAAATGGAGGGGCATAAGGGTTCTAACAGGGCTTGACTTAATTTACACAGGATGATATAATACAGTTGAGTCTTGTCTGCTGCATGTTTTTAGTCCAGCAGCACTGATCTCTTATGTCTCACTAGCATGTCTGTGGCTTTTAACATTGGTGTTGCTTTAACACTTTTCTACTGGGTTTTAGGAATCTAAACACAAAGTTGCATGCATGGGTTTGCATTTGAGCTTTCGGCATTAAAAAAAAGCAAATGAAAGGTGTGGAGTCTACCTGTGTAGGGCATGTAGGCTGTATGAAGCTTTGCCTCTGTGACCTAGGGCACATGCTACACACTGTTTTGTTAGAGCAGTGTGTGCATTTATGTCTGCACAGTCCTGTGATCTGAATCCCTGTTATTTACACCATAATGCTCAGTCGGACATGTAATCCCCTTGTTTCTATTCGTTTGTGAGTATTCCGTCATGTTGAGTAGATCGTATATGTACGACTGATGCGTGTGCGCTTACGTCACAGTGGGAAACTAGACAGAAAAACTTGCTAGCGCCTCACTCACGGGATAAGCTGTGCAGCTGGTTTGATTTTTGTATGCATCTTTAAGGTCTTAACTGTTTTTCCATTTGTAGGTGACCTTACCCAAGCCCCCGGGGGTGCCAGTCTTGTTCCAGCCAAGCCCTCTCCACCGATGCCCCCCAGGAGGACCACGCCTCTCACCAAACGCAACACAGAGGACTCGTCCCCTTCAGGCCACCCCATGAACACCTTACCACTTTCTCTGGAGGACCACAGTAACCTCTCTGTGGGCTTCCAGCTGCCTCCCCCTCCTCCCTCCCCTCCGCTTCCAACTCACATTCCACCTTCTCCACCCCGCCAACACATACACACCCACCACCTCCACCATCAGCACTCCTACCCCCACCCACTCCCCCAACCCATACCCATGCTGTTCGACCCGCCGAGCCCGACCAATGACTCTCCCCAGCGGCCGGCTCCCGTCCCACTGCATATCATGATTCAGCGAGCCCTGTCGAGTCCCGGCCCAGCTCAGCCACATCCGGCTGGGTTACAGCGTGCGCACACCCTGCTCTTTGAAACCCCGCCGGAGTACCAGGGAGATCGTGGTCGCCCTCTGCCTGTCAGCATCCAACCCCTGAAGCTGTGAGTTCCTCCGCACCTAAGAAAATAACTTGCATAAAACAAAGCCACTCTATCCAACGTCGGCACAGTCAAAATCACAGCGAACAGCTGCTCAAGTTTTTCTTCTCATGTGACCCACACATTTATTTCTAAGTCCTGTAAATGCTTCATCTGTTTCTGTAACGTATATGAATGTATTTCCTCTTTTCCTAGGTCTGAAGATGACTACTCAGAGGAGGAGGAAGATGATGAAGAAGAGGAGGAATACGATGGCGAGATTCCCCAGCCGGAGTTGGAGCCACGAAGTCGGCGGTGCTTTGTTGGAGATGCTGGTGTTTGTGTCATCCCTGGGGAAAACAGCAGTGAGGAGGAGGAGGAAGAAGATGAAGACGAGGAGGGAGATGAAGATGATGTGCATGACATGCATGGGGAAGACAGCGACTCCGACGGTCCTGTGCATCATAAAGATGAAGACTCAGATGAGGATGAAGAAGATGAGCCCCCAACTAGTAAGAATAACTATATTACACTATATTTTCTGTATGTTCATGTAATAATATTATTTAGCTTCACATCTGATTACATCTCTTTACTTGGCTTTTATCCAGGCGCCCTCGCCAGTAGGGTCACGAGGAAGGACACCCTGGCTCTGAAGCTGGGCAGCCGACCTACTGTCCCAAACAGGGACAGGTTTACCCAGGACAGGAGCAGCAGAGATGACCAACCACCAGGACAGACCGGCCTCACCTGGCAAAGCAGGGAACAGTGGGAGGCCATCCGCACACAAATTGGCACAGCACTCACAAGGTAAAGACAGTCGTATTGTTTTATTTAGCATTCTTCAAACTGACAAGTTCTTTCCTTGAAGAAATCAGGATCATTTCTTAGAGCTTTGTGCTACTTATTTTCTTTTTTTGACTTCAGGCGACTTAGCCAGAGACCCACAGCTGAGGAGCTTGAGCAAAGAAACATCCTTCAGCGTTAGTATCAACTGTTTTTTATGCCTTTTTAACCCTTTCTACACATTACTGTCTTTAAATAAAAAATTACAAGTCACACTTTTGCCTATAAATAAATAAATATACATTGCAGCATTCTTGTCTTTGCATCTTTACCAGTGTTCTCACATGCAGGTACAGTTGCAGGACGTACACTTGAGGAGAATGTTTGATGAATTGCACAGTAGATGTCTAATTTTAGAAACTGCTCTGTTCTACCTTCCTGCTCATCAAATGAGGATTGAGTCTAAATTAAGCTCTGTTTTTTTTATTCCTTCCTCGTTCCTCTCTTCAGCCAAAAATCAGGCTGACAGACAAGCTGAGGTTAGAGAGATCAAGCGGCGGCTAACCAGGAAGGTGAGGTAACACGCGTTCACCACAGACCGTCTCGGTGTAAAATTGTGTGTTTGCTGGTGATTAAACAGAAAACATCTGTATTTATTGTAGCTGAGTCAAAGACCAACAGTCGCAGAACTACAGGCAAGAAAAATTCTACGATTCCACGAGTATGTTGAAGTCACAGATGCTCAAGACTATGATCGGAGAGCAGACAAACCATGGACCAAGCTGACTCCCGCTGATAAGGTACTCAATTTAATGCAGTGTGTCACCTCCTTAAGCAGTTTACGTTTTTGAATTCACTTTCAACTGAGAGCCTCTCTCTCTTGTAGGCTGCGATCCGGAAGGAGCTCAATGATTATAAGAGCACTGAAATGGAAGTTCACGAAGAGAGCAGAATCTACACAAGGTACAACTTGTTATATTATAGATTTCACCCTGGATGATTTTGTCACAGCTGTAAATCTACTCTAAAAGCTTTGTGTGAGAAGCAACGGGTGAATCTGTTTTTAGTGCATCTATTGTTAGATGCTGTCTAGAGTTAAGATGCCGAGGAGATGTACAAGTTGGACAAGATCACATTTAAAAGTTGAGCTTTCCGCTTGATGCTCATAATCTGAATTAGCAGCAGTAGGAAATATTTGGTTTGCATTAGCACCGATATCACAGCTGTGACATGACTTTTCGAGAGTGGACAGTAAACAGAAAAGCTGAGCGATCAATGACATAACATTAAAAACTAGCACCGAGTTAAATGCTGCATCGTTTGCTCTGAAACCTTCAGACCCAAGAATGAACTAATGAATGAAATCTACCACAAAGAGATAATTACCGTATGTAAAAAAAAAAGACCCTAATTAAAAAGAGAATCAACTCTATAAATATCTGTTCAAGCCTCATGTGATGTCTTTGTTTCTTTTAGGTTCCATCGGCCTTAGCATCACCCTTTCTCTGTGGATAATGAAGCACTTGAGATCTCTGTGGAAAGAAGCTGCTCCCTATGCAGGCAGATCGCCCTTTTGTGTTTCCTGAATGTACAGATAATCAGGGATAAGCCTGGAAACGACTCAAAACAAGAATGCTTTCCACTTGCCCTCCCTCTCAATGCATTGCTTTCTCTAAACTGAGGTGGTGGTCGGCGAGGACCAGATGCAGTATTTCTCCCAGACGGCAGGGGAAACCACGTGCCAATGAAGTAGAGAACTGGCAGAGGACCTACCGGGCTTACTGTCTCACTTTTGTGGTACCCCTCAGGGACTTGGATTTAGTTGCTACCTTTAACGCGGCCTCATTCTGTGTTGCCTTTTTTTCTTCTTTACTGTATATGGAAACGCTAATTCATCTTGGTAACGTAACAGCATACAATAATAGTAATAATGATGATGACTTATAATACTCCACACAGTAGGATAATAGAGACAAATGGCAGAATGCACACACAGGCTGGAGAATGAAGACTGGAATATTGTGTAATCGCACTGGACATCTCTGGGACATTGTGTGTTTTATATTGTGTACAGACTGCTATTGTGATACCTTAGAATGAAACTTGGAGAGAACTAATAACAAAATATTCTGTAATGCACAATATATTTTATATTGTAATTTTGATCACATGACTAGTAACAGCTTTTATTTGAGCCTCTTTTTATTTGCCTTGCCTGTATTTATGGTTGTGATTTAAGCGTCGGTTTAGTTTTAGAAAAGGTGCAGGTCAAGTGGCTGTTGGTGTTTTATGTGTGCCAACATACCCAATGACAATAGGAAACTGGTTTTCATATCAGTAATTTCTGCAATCAACTGCATGAGCCAATACAGAATCCAGTGCCACTGGATCTGCATAATATCTCTTCGTTTATACTTTTTTTTATGGGTTTTTCTACTTCCCTTTAAAGATTTAACATGCAATGCATTCTGTAGCCATTTTGAATAAGGTCATGCTAGCAGGATCTACAGTAAGAAGTAAAAGTAAGTTGCTATGGGTGTAGATCAGGGACTTGTTAAGATGTATGAATATTTTGGCTGGAACTTTTTGAAACTGCAGAAGTGTTATATCTTTAATTGTTGTCTGGCCAGTAGCTTACAGGGTTTCTCTATGCTTTGTACAGGTTGATTTAAGTTTAATTGATGCTTGTGTATATCTTGTCTTCCTTTCATTTGAAAAGATGTTTTAAACGTTAAAGGTATTATAGGTTGCTATTTTTTTAAGCACAGAATATTAGTTTATGATTACATGCTACAAGACTGGAAATATGAAAGGACTGTTTCTGTAACAAGTCAATTTTTATTTGAATGTGGAAGTGTTTGGACTGATAGTTTTCTTTTCAATTGTAAATAGCCACACCTGGAGCTAATAAAAAATATGGCAAGTCTTTGAACCTTCTGAGCAACGATTCCACACTTGGCTCTTAAATCAAGACCTGTCTCACCTACTGATTGTCATTGACTTGATGTATTTAATAGGGACATTATAAATGGATATAGTAAGAATGTGGGGCTGCAGTGACATCTGGTGGTAGGAGAAGTTCATTGTACAGAAATAAATCTTGGAATCTTTTTTTGGATTTCTATTAGGATATACTGTAAATTTTGTAATCTAAATGTAGATTTTTCTAGTATCTGTACTTGAGTATTTATTTTTCTGATGACTTTTTAGTTTTCCTCCCTACGTTGCAGGATACATTTCTGTACTTTCTACTTGGGAGGTCAGGTCCGTCTTTACTTTACTTAGATTAGGAATCAGACGGGATTCGAACCTGCAACCTTCTACATCCCAGCCTGACGCGCCCCTTGTATGGTAGGAGAAACACTGGTAGTTATGAGCAAAAAACAGATATAGTTTTTAACTATGTCAGGTCTCATGCTGGAACATAATAATTTAATACCACACATAACACACCAATCTATACCAATAATAAATTAGAAATGAAGTACTTTTACTAGGGTAGAGTAATTAAAGGGTAATTCTTCTTGTAGTGGAGTACTTTTACACACAAATACACAGTTTTACTTTTACTTGATTATTGAATTTGTGTAGTTTATACACCTCTGCTGGTAAGTTAAAGAAGCCTACCAACATAGGTATCATAGGTAACCTTGACAGTCTCTCCATGTAAATATTGTAAATTCTTGACCATCTCCTAAAAGGTTTTATCCAAAGCAACTGGACTTGTTTAGTTTCTTGACGACATTTCCAAACAAGTCCAGTTGCTTTGGATAAAACCTTTTTGGAGATAACCACGACCTGGATGACTGATAGATATTTAAATTCTTGACACTTTCAATACAGTTTTTCAAATATTGTAAATTATTCTTCCATCACTTATCTGTGAAGGTTCCCAGTCATCCAGGTCATGGTTATCTCAAAAAAGGTTTATCCAATAGCAACTGGACTTAGTAGGTTTCTTGACAACGTT
>JAUMHF010000008.1:12062854-12086148 GCA_032359275.1 Microctenopoma steveboyesi
TATAAACCTGCTCCTCACACCGGTCAGTCAGACTTGAGAAAGCCCTCTGGAAAGAAGGGCGAAACGTCGTCAAGAAAACTACAAGTCCAGTTGCTATTGGATCTTCCATCACTATTAAGCTAAATTGCTAACTCTGGTAAATGGTGAATACTGCAATGGTTATTGGTGCTTTTATTTGTTTAACTGCCACAATATAAATTGTGTCGACTTGTTTAAGTTGTTGATTGTTTAATTTTTCTGTGTTTTCTTTGGGTGGGAACCTTTGTGCGTTGCGTGTTGCACACAGTCACCTTTTTGGTAACGCAGAAAGAAGTTAAGGTGGACGATGTGGAGTGATGAGCTAAGTTGAATGAGCTGTTGGTAAAGGGAAGCTCTGAAGGAGAGAGAAGTTAATGTGTTTTTGTTAATTTTGGTTTTAAGACGGACTTATTCCCTTGCAGTTGCGTGCAGCCAGCGCGGTACGTTCGACTGTGTTTTGTTTTGTCGTGTATTTGTTAAAGTTGGCTAAATGTTAAATTGTAATGTTTATTTTATCATTCTGTAAATTTTTGTAAAGTTTGACGGTGGATTTTACAGAGGAGAAATAACGTCATCTGTGACTGAAGAACGGTCTGGTGTCGCATAATACCTGGAGGGAGTGATAATTTGGGTAAATTCACCGGGTACCTGAACTGTCAACAGGATTCAAGTACTGCTCCTACACTTGCACAATTACGTGCTACTGTCTCTTTAAGGAGGAAGGTATCAGAGAGCGTGACGTTGCACTTGTAGCGAGTGTCTGAAGACCGGGAACTGACTGCGCACGTTCACTTTTAAGCAAATTACAAACTTCTATATATCGCCGGTAAGTATCACCCGCTAAACTGCTCAGTTGGGAAATACGAGACATGATAAAACCGTTTTGTCTGATGTGGCTGTAGTCCATTTAGAAAAGTGTGTTATTGTGGTTCATTCATTGCCAAAATGTCATGCTAACACTGCTAGCTAACGTTAGGAAACTGCTCTCAGTGTTAATCTGTGTCATAGGCTAACTGGGTTAGCAAGCTTGCATGACTTTTGTAGGACATTTTCCCAATTTTCGGACTAGGCGGTGTTATCGGTTTTGCAATACACAGTTAAGAGTGAAGAGCAGCTGCCTGCAGCTCACTTTAGTTATAATACTTAGCCTTCGAGGTGTTAGCAAGGACACATGGATACCGCCAACGTTAGGTCATGTTGCTTATTTTAAACTGCAACTACTCTGTTAAAATGCAGGTCTTGACAGCTCTAGACATGTCCTTAAGAAAGGCTGGTCCCTGTCGTGCACTATGAAGGTGACAGAGGGCTGACCGTAACTCCACTTTTGACTGTAAAGCGTTTGAGTGTGAAGTGTGGTGTTCTTCATTTCATATCAGCATGGAAGCAGCGCGGTAGGAGGACAGCTGTTTGTGGGGTTAAAGAACTTGGGACTCTGCCAGCCATTGAAATGAGCCTCTGGCAGCTGATGGGTCCCGACAGTTATTGATTAATGTTACAGCTAAAATAAAGGCGGATTGTGCCTGTAGATCAACTTAGTTTTAAAAAACTGACTTCTCTCTCTTTACGACGATGCCTTGCTCTCAAAGTCCTACAACTTATATTTACTAGTAACTATTGTTACTCCGTGAACTTGATGCGTTTTTCTTGTAGAGACATTGTAATAAATCACTCCCAGGAAGGCACAGGCAGTGTTAATTGTTCTGTTGACCCACTTATGTTGAAATGACAGCTGTGAAAATGCCAGGGGCTACTGCAGCTCCTGCTCTTTTAGATAGACCCCATACACCCTCCGATGTCCAAACGGTTAGGTGCCCATGAACCTAAGCCTTATAAGCACTCCAGATACCATTAAAGATTATCGTGATTATCTCCAAATGTAAAACTTTCATTATGCAGGAGGAACTGTGAGGCATGACTCATTGACCCTTTAAAATATTTTATGTGTTATATATGCATCTGGACCATCTTGTGTCTTTGTCTTTTGGCCTTGGAAGAAATTGTGAGGCTTCCAGTGTTTCAGAGTGGGCTGCAGACAATCTGATTTATTATAGTTATTGGTTATTATGTGGTGTTTTTGAGATTCATTCATATTCAACACCACCGGCTGTATAGTTTAGATACTACAAGTCTCATCTTTTCTTTTTTAAAGTGTTGCTGCCATGCCTGCTAAAAAGAACGCCACCAAGAGGAGGTCTGAGGCTATTGTGGAGGATGATAAAGGTCCTAAAAAAGTGAAAGGTAAGTTGGTATACAATATTTATGAAGATGTATTTATTTGGATGAAATGTCCAAATCACTTGCTGGACAAATAACAATTTTGCTGTAAATCTGTTGCACAACACTACTGTGATTTAAACCTGTTGCCTGTTTAAATCATGTTGTATACCAGCATTTATTTAATATCTGGAAAACATCAACATCTGATATTAAATTATATCAACTATGAACTAATCTTGTGTGAACACACCAGTTTCCCACAGGAGCCATGGCAAGGAGGCTGGTCAGGTTCTAGTCCTGGGCCAGGGTGATGTTGGACAGTTGGGTTTAGGCGAGGATATCATTGAAAGAAAGAGACCGGCACTTCTATCCCTCCCAGAGAAAATTGTGCAAGTGATAGCTGGAGGCATGCACACTGTGTGTCTCAGCGAAACTGGCCATGTGAGTGAACGTCTACATACCCACACATTGGCTGCAGCACTGCGATCATTGTTTACATAATCTCATATACATTGTTTTTTTTGGGGGGGAAGGGATATATTCATCCTTGGTTAAACAATAAATGTCTCCTTCTGAACATCAGATTTCGCACAATGTAAACCACAACACCCAAATATTAAAAAGGTGGATTACCATCAATAATGGTACAGCAGTCAGACAATCTTCACTCATTTCTCTTCTAAGCTTTCTACCAACACTGCTCCAAACGCAGCAGTCACAGCTGAATTGCATGATGCATACACATAGATTTAGTTTTTGAGGAAGTGTGTAACCAACAATCCCAAGGACTGCAGCATAGGTATTTTACAAAGGTTGAATTTAAAAGCAATATATAAGTTTCTGAGATAAAATTAGTTTCTTGTTCTTTTATAGGTCTATACGTTTGGTTGTAATGATGAAGGGGCTCTTGGCCGGGACACGACGGACGAAGGCTCGGAGACAGTCCCAGCAAAGGTGACACTGGAAGAGAAGGTGGTTCAGGTGTCTGCAGGGGACAGCCACACCGCTGCACTCACAGAGGATGGAACAGTATACATCTGGGGCTCCTTCAGGGTTAGTTACCTCCTGTACCTAGAACAGTGCTTTTGAAGTTCTCTGTGCAGAAGAGATGTTTCTCTACAACTAACCAAGTAGGAATTTTTTCTATGTTTTAAATATTTTCTCACATAGGATGTCTAAGCATCACTTGACATGTTCTGTACTCATTACACACACACCTGACAAATGAAAATTTACTGCATGTTCAGTTTGAGTGGAGTCTATTCAAAATACATTCAAAATTTTCAGTCCTTTTTTTTGCCGGCACACAGCTGAAAACGTCTTTTTGCGAGTTCTTCAAGTTTATTTTGCATTCTACACAATGAAACATATAGTGCTGTTATACTGACAGGTGTTTCTATTATTTTGTGCACCCGATTTACAATACATAGGTTAGGGAAACTAACAGAAACACCCCTTTCAGACCACACAGTTAAAGTTGTATTTTTCTTACAGCACACACGTGAACCTGGTGATAAATCTTCAGTATATTGTCTTTATACTGTTAAAAAGCTTTTTCAATGATCTCATTTGTTTCCCTCTTGTCCAGCTGTTCTGTTTAATCATTTGTCTGGCCCACACTGTTCAGACATGTCTCTGTTTCCTTCCTCCTCATTATCTCTTTCTGTTTAATTGTTGATTTTGGCTCAGTGCTATTGTGTAGGTCATTTCCCATCAGAGCCATTTGGGCTGGATCGTAAACAAAATTTAATTTAGGGTTGTTTAAAAGAAAGTAATTCTTCAATGGTTCTAGAGCAAATGACAAACTATCCTACTGGTTATTTGATTTCAACTTCAAAGGTCATTAGTACAGAGCTTGAGTCAGAAGATGAATGTTAATACTTTCCAGGGTTTGTCTATCTCTACTCAGTAAAGTGTCAACAGTGTTGGAAAAGTTCGCCTTTACTATACATCATTTACTCCTTGCTGGAGAAAGACCAGCTGTGCATATATCCACTCGATCATTAGATAAAATTCTTCATAAACTCTCATTTTATCTTCATTTATGTTTTTATATGGCCCATATTCCCACAAGGCTGATGGATCACCTTTCTAGTTAGTTTTTCTTTGACTGTGCAGCCTAATCTACTGTTGCAGAGCTGCTGTTGACCTACCAGGTTTTTCCAGTTCTACCAAATAAACACTATTATTGGTGAACAGTAAATGCTTGACACCACATTCACTCCACTTCAATGTAATCTCTTCCCATTTCTAATTTAACATCTAGACTAGACTCAATTTCCTGTAGTAAAATCTTACACCAGTGGCTTCTCTGAAATGCCACTACAAATATACACTGTACAAATGAGTCACCTAAAAAAATCACTTCTAAGTTCTCATAATAAGTTATAATTTTCTATAATGGTGCTTATTCTTGCCATATAAACTCTTGATCGAGGTGTTTTATCTAGCATTGCCATTAATTATTGTGATGAATTAACATTCATTAATGAAGGTGAGATATCCTCGTCCCTGACATCCTCGTGCAACACTCCATGATAATTATAATAATTCTGTTAGTGTTATTGTGGAGTCCTATTTTCTGCAAATGGATAATATCAGATTTAAAACTGCAAAGTAATTGCAGCCAATCGGTTAATTTATTTATACATACTTATTGTATCAACCACTGTTCATCTCAATCCAGTGAATAAGATGCCGTGTTTCTGCTTAAACTGTAAATTCAGTTTGTCAGGACTAATCTTCCTTCCGCTGTTCTTTAAATTAGCAACACATTCCCAGACAGAGATTCTCTCATCAGTTTTTTTCTTAATACTGAGCCTATTTAAACTCGGTGGTGTGTCCGTTCCCTCAGACATCCAGGCACAAAAGCTACAGTGGCTTCAAGAATTAACCCGCACGCTTTATGTACAATTTATTACAACTTTGATAACAGATTTCTGCCTATAAATCTATGGTCAATAGGAGGAGGAGGAGGAATAGTCTATTCTTCCCTCTTTGATAATTTATTTTCCTGACTTGGCCTTTTTGATTGCTTTGTACCTCACTTGTAAATTATTTTGGATAAACTTGTCTGCCAAATATGTTTTTAGAAAGTTTATTCAAATTGTGGTCAATGATTTATGTCGCTGATGTCACTTTGACATGAGTGTTAAGTCACTGCTAGGTGTATTGGTTAATAAGCTGGACCTCTTTTTTTTTCCAGGATAACAATGGTGTTATTGGTCTTCTGGAGCCAATGAAAGCAGCTCCTGTTCCAGTCAAACTCCCCATCACAGAAACTGTAGTGAAAATTGCATCAGGTGGGTCCACTACAGAATCAAACTTTGATTTGTATGTTATACAGGCAACAGATGTTGACTTCTCATAAATCATTTAATAGGTAACGATCACCTGGTACTGGTGACGCTGGAGGGAAATCTTTACACGTCAGGTTCAGCTGAGCAGGGTCAGCTTGGAAGAGTACCTGAGCATTTTTCAAACAGAGGAGGCAGGAAAGGCCTCAGTAAGTAGCTGAAAGTATGAAAGTAAAGGATATGTGAAAAGTCAAGGTTATGAACATTACACTGTCATTGTGTACTTCAAGGCCGGCTGCTGATACCACAGATGGTAATAGTCAAAGGGAAGATTCACTTTGTGGATGCCTTCTGTGGGGCATACTTCACCTTTGCTGTGTCAAATGAGGGACACGTGTATGGATTTGGTCTCTCCAACTATCACCAACTAGGTCAGTATAACACACACAGTAAGGTGAAGTAACACGGATTTATCCTCACCCCCGCTCTGATCACACAGCATAGTATTTGTATCCTTACAGTTTTTTTTTCTATCCAGGCACTAAGAGCACCAAGATGTGTTTTGTCCCAGTAAGACTAACGTGCTTCAAGAACTCTACCACGTCCTGGGTGGACTTCTCCGGAGGACAACATCATACACTGTGCCTTGATGCTGCAGGTAAACCTCTAATAAATGTACTCATTTGGTGGATTAAATGGAAGCCCAAAATATGAAATATCAAACACTGAAATGTCAGATGTGTCTTAGAAGACAGAGTTTTGTACATGTTGGGACCAAACAGTAGCTTAGTGATGGCACGCGATGGTGATGCAGAGTTTATTTGGATGAAATGATACATGAGTGAGTTTGTTTTTCTCTTTTCCTTTAGGACAGGTTTATAGCCTGGGCAGAGCAGAGTATGGTCGTCTCGGTCTGGGCCAAGAGGCTGAAGAGAAGAGTGAGCCCACACCGGTCCTGGGGATGGAGCCTGCCAGTGGAGTGGCATGTGGGGCGTCTGTCAGCTATGCTGTCACCAGAGAAGGTAACAGGCAGACGAGCAGAGGTTTTAGTGACGCTCATGAGTGTTTTCTGGTCAGCCACTTTTATGATTAAAGGGAGCGTCATTAATGTTACAATATACAACACTGGGCTTCCTCCCTGAACTCCTAACTCATAGACAGCAGCTTGCTTCTTCTACTCGTGTTTTTAGGTTAGTGGTTCCCAGCCCTCATCCTCAGGACACACTTTCCTGCTTGTTTTCCAACTATCCCTCTCGGGGTTGGCAACCAGGGCCGTTCTCAGTTACATGAATACAGGACGTCTTATGTCTGTAAAACCAACACAAATGATTGTTGGATGCACAATTTTACTAAATAACATAGGTGTTGCGGTCTGCTTGCTGCAATTTATTTTTTATTGCAGATAATTACGTGGGTTTAAAGAAAAGGATGCTCACTTCATTTACTGCTGCCTCTGCTTATTCCAGGTTCTGTGTATTCTTGGGGCATGGGCACCAACCTGCAGCTTGGCACTGGAGAGGAGGACGATGAGTGGGGCCCCGTAAAGATGAGCGGCAAGCAGCTGGAGAATCGTTCAGTACTGATGGCATCCAGCGGAGGGCAGCACACGGTCCTTTTGGTCAAAGACAAACAGGAGAGCTGATGTCCATGTCAGGAATGATGGGGGAACTTTTGATCAATTTCAAATTGGGACTTTCTTCACAATGCCTAAATGTGTGTAGGGGCTCAATCTAATTTCACTTCTGTGCTGAGCGAAGGAAGTGTAAAGGGTTGCAGGACGGAAGTGAGATCCAGGCTCTTTTATGAGGAAGAAGAAAAATTTCAGATGTTCACTAGACCATGAAAGATGAGAGACTATTTTTTTAAATCTAGTTTTTGATGTTCCCTTTGCATTCTTTTCACTAAAAGTCATTAGTATGGTTGTAAGATGATCAATTTGATGTTTGTGAATGTGACTGCATGTACATAAAGGATATGAGAGTGTAATCCTTTTAATAGCTTTTCCAGATTCCAATAGTCTTTTTAATGTTTTGTCTTTTCTTTACAGCTGTTTCATTTTGGATCAGACAGGACATTTCTACCCAGAGTTAAAGATGTGAGACTACTGTTCAGTGTAACTAATTGTCACTATTGGGACATTTAGTAACGTATCATAATGTATGCTGCATTTTGTTGCTTGTCCTGTCTAAAAAAATAAAGGTAATGCATTTTTACGTATTTTCTTTTAATATTAGAAACAACAATTGATCAATGGATCAGGGCTGTATTTTGGTTATAGCCACTGTTTCTCAGATGATTTTCTCCTTCTCTTTCATATGATAAAAATAAATATCTTAACAAATTTAGACATTAGAAATGTTTACCTCTGGGTAATTGATTTTAGACACACACACACACACCATTAATCAAAAATAACTAGTTGAGCATTACTGCAGGAGCATTGATACATGTCAGCTGTCTGATTATTATTTGCCTTTATCTTTGAATCGACCAGACAAAGTAAAATGCTTTTCTCACAGCAGTTGCATTGTAGTTTATATCTCTTCCTGTGGATGTTAACATGTGCTACACACTTGAGTCATGAATGTTAAAGAAGCAGATGCAAATGATGGAACAAGTAGACGACATCAAAGCTAGAGTGAAATGCATGCCCGTCTCAAATTGCATTCATTTAACCGAAAGGAGTGACGCTGAAGGTTGGGGGCTGAATGTTGAAATGTCTCTTATAAGCAGTTAATTGCGGTGGCTCTGGGCATTAAAAGAAGGGCAGCTTCCTTGATCAAAGAGCCGTAATCTATGTAATATACCTTCAACACTGTTGCATGAATCAGCGTTCTCTTACGGTCAACCTTATTTCATATTTTCAGAAATAGTTACTCGCTGCCCTTTGTTAGTAATGAGCTAACATCGAGCTGAGTAAAATAGTCCTATTATGCACGCTGTCTTGAGAGTGATGACACTGATTAAATAACCTTTAGATATGCACACACTGGTAATTTATTTCTTGGCCATTTTAAATGTAGTTAAACTTAAAATTTTAAAATGTGTTGATCTGCTGAATGACTTCTACTTTTCCTGCTTCTTTAAAACCTAAGATAAATATTTTGAAGACATTCATTAAGCATATATGGTGCTGTATAAAAAATAATTCCCTCCTTCCTGATTTTTGTATTACATATTTGCCCCACTTAAAGAATTCAGATCATCAAAATAAATGCCCCAAGATAAGCCTTATAAATGTCAGACCTGCTGAATCAAGAAATCACTCACTTTGAGCAAATATTCTGTGTGCAGATGAGAATAAAGTTGCTGTTTTTAGAACATGTGTGTTCCAATACATCAGGTTGCGTCCTTGAGCAAGACACTAGCTCCTTGTAAGCTTTGGGTAAATGCATCATTTTCTTTCACATAGGTCCAGGCAGGATTTGACAGCTTTATTCCCTTAATAAATGAAAAATGCTATTAAGGAAAACTGCATTTTTATGGGTTGCTTTGTGTAACATTAAAATTTGTTTGATAAGTTGAATCATTTAACTGTGACAACAAAATCAGCAAGAGGCGAGAACTGTATGTGAATGGAGCTGATTTCAGTCCTGGAGGTAATGAAATGCTGTTTAACATCCATCTTTGACATCTGCTAACAGCTTTCTGCATGCTGCAGTATTCAAAATTGGATGAAGCTCTAAAACCTCCTCATACATTCCCGGCAGGAAGACAGATATCCACACAGGAATCTGTACTAATCTTCCTGTCATTAAACTAATCACAGAGCAGATCGAGGAGTCTCGGGCACCTGCGCTGCTACAAATTCACTCTAACAATGGAGCAAAATGAATCCCAATTCCTTGGCTGCTCCACAGAGGGCTGTACTAGCAGACTTTCATAAGCCTTCGCTTTGGTAACACTGTCTTGGCGTGTGCTTTATCATAGTGGGAACCTGTTGAACACGGCACAGCAGGGGGGCGGTGTGGTTTCTCTCCCACAGAAAAAATATTCCTTTTTGCTAAAGTGCAATTAAATCAATCTGCATGTGTCAGAAGAAACAGAGGGAAACAGAGAAGTGAAAAGAAAATCAAATAAGCAAATAAACCCACAGAAACCTTTTAAAACATTTCACATCCATTTCCTGTCATTGTTGGCCTCAAATATCAGACTGCGTGTGAATCATTCATCCAGCTCCTAATAAAACACTTTGAAGACGTTGCATTAATATCTTGCAGTATGCAGCTGGAAATGAACAAGCTATACGGAAACTACTTTGTCTGAGAAATCCTGTTAAAGCACTGTTACAACCCCTGTGTCATAAAGCAGGGGCCGCTGTTCAGCAGTGTGCCTGTTCCTGAGGCATTAAGTGATGTAGGAAAGTGCTAGATGTATGAAATATGCTGTCACGGTTGCCATGGCAGTGGAGACGTTATTTGGTTGGTTTAGTCTAAGAAAATATTCTTGTGAGCGTGTGTGAAGGACACTAAATGGGAGATTATGAGCTATTGAAAATCTCTATTGCTGCTAAGCTGCTAGGACTCCATCGCCTGTGGACTGGACTTGTAATTACTGGAGATTGCCTTGATCGATTGGAGTCCATGTCTAGTGGCTTGAGGGCTTCCAGTGAGCCCCGCAGCAGAGGACCCACAGCTGGGAGGGGGCTTGTAAGAACGACCAATCTCTTGATCTGACACGTTCACAGAGCTGCTGTGTTGCCTGGATGACACCGTGCATTAAATTCTGTTAATGAATCATCAGGGCATATAACTCTTCCCTGTAGTGGAGCTTACTTGTTATTTACTTGATGACTGTGTTATATTGACTGTGTGCTAATTACTTAAAAGGTCCACATGAACTATGACTGCATAAATCAATTTTGTGCACAGTGGCTGAAATAAAAAGGGAATAGTTAAGATTGATCCTGTGAAGGAACTGAGTTTTTTAACCCAGACTTACAGGCACAGTACAAAGGAGCAGACAGGGCGGAAAACTTAAATCTTACTGAAGAAAGCCTGAGGGGTTTTATGTATTTCATATATATGAGTGGTAAAATAGTTAAAAAAATTTAAAGAGACCATTTTAACTAATCATGTTGAGATGGTAAGAGGTGCTTTGACAAACACTGCCGTCTCTGTATGAGGGTTTTTATGGAAAGCTTGTAGCATGATGAACAACAAAGAGCTAAGTTATCCCAACACATCCGCACAACTTCCCTGTCGAAGCTTAAACCTTCTACGTATTTAAACACTTTGTGCTTACTCCGTGATATTCGTAAGGAGAGTTCAAAGATTCCCCATCACCCCACTCATTTCCATACAGTCCCCTATGAGTCCCAGCTGGCAGATGAATTCCTGTGTCAGCTCTTCGGCAGGGAATACCGAAAGATATTTCACCTTGTGAAACTTCAGTTATCGTAATTTACCCTTAATGGCATTTCGTAACCACTTTTGTAGACATGACTTTTGACAGATTAGTATCACTTAACAAGAGAACTATTTTAGGCACATCCTGGATTTTGAGTCCCGTAGTTTTCAGTGCTGACAGGCTTCGCTCTAAATGATCAGGTCCCAACATATCTTAAAGACCTGATAGAACCTTATTATCCCAGCAGAGCACTTCGCTCTCAGAGTGCTGGTCTACTTGTGGTTCCTAACGTTTCTAAATGTAGAATAGGAGGCAGAGCTTTTAGTTATCAAGCTCCTCTCCTGTCGAACCAGGTCCCAGTTAAAGTTCGGAAGGCAGTCACCCTCTCTACCTTTAAGATTAAACTTAAAACTTCCCTTTTTGATAGAGCTTATAGTTAGAGGTGGATCAGGTGACTCTGAATCATCTCTTATTTAAGCTGCTATAGGTTGCTGGGGGACAACGCCTGTTGTTTTTTTCTGTTAATTTGTTCAAGTGCATGATTAACCGATGGTTACAGTCAGAGGAAGACAGCTTTTAATTATCCACGTTACAATCTGCACTCTGAGTGTGTTACAGATAGATTTTAAAAATCCAGAGAAAAACTGGCAAAGATCACGTAACAACTGGTATAAATCTGATAGCTCTGTTGATTGCATTTTCATATTTACAAGCAGAGTCATGTATATTCTACAGAGCATATATTGTGCATTCTGCTCTGCAGCACAGGCAACGGGAACTCTACGATGTCTTGTAAAGGCGCTTCTGAGAAATTTGCATTTGAGAGAGCTCTTTCAACATGCACGAGAGTCTCAGAGATAAACGAAGGGGACTGACGTCTTCTCATCATCGTTTCAGTTGTTTGCAGTGTGAACAGTCCAAATTTAATTCAAATTAATTATTAAAAAAAGGGTACAATAGTTTATTTTATTCAGCCAAGACAGTAATGTGCTGAACATAGGTGGCTATTTTTTCTTTATTCTGTTTGTGTCTTATCGTCAATAAGTTGTGTAAAAATTGATCCTGCTGCAAGTGGAGCCAGAACCTGATATATTCCTCTGTGACAAAGGGCTCCATTAGTATCCAAAAACAATTAAAAGCACATCAGCCTCACTGTCTGCTTCCTTCATTATCAGGAACATGTTTACTGTAACTTTTTTTTTGAATCATTCCACAGCAGCCATTCCTGCTGCTGCAAATACATAAAGCTGTAGATCATCAGTCCACTGCTGATAGTAATATCCATGAAAAACACCGGTGACTCTCGACTGCAAACATAATTTGCAAATAAAAAGTACAATTCCCAGAAAAAAAAAAAAAAAGAAAAGCTTCTTTTAAAAATGGTGTAAAAACATGTTATTTTATGTTAGGTTTTGTTGAGAATAACAAAAATCTAGAATGTCACTTGATTTTTAATAAATACACTCTAATATTACTAATTCCTGACTTATTTCACATTTTGAGTTCATTTGTTCATTTCCATTTGCAAACATTTTGCATATTCACCCCCCGCGACCTGTGACCAGGGGGAGCTTCCATGTCCCACTGACATTTACCCAATAACTAATCCATACGTATTCCAACTAATTACATGTGTAATGTCCAAGAGGCCTCACTGACATTTACTGCTGTCAGCTGTAGTAGTAGGTAGGTAAGTAAGAATCTAAATAAAAACTGATCAATATCTAAAACAATATTCTTACATCTTATACAATTAAATACTTGTTGTACTGTGTGAACCTTTTATAAAGAACAAGCACTGTTATCTACAATGACAGTAAGGCATTAGGGCACATTTTTTCATTCAGCAGAACAACCACACTGCAGAAAACCGTTCTTACAGTGATGGCGGACAACTTTTATTTTATTTTTTTTAATCAAAAAAGATTTAATGCTTCATCTAATATTTATAGCACTTAGTGTAAATACATACTTTAGTCATACAAAACATTTGATTTTACTTATTGGTTACAAGTGAAGCTTTATGTTACGACAGCTTGACAAAATAAATCACAATACCACCTAATGTTGCTGTTACAAAACAATATTGTAGTTAAACTTGATATATATATATATATATATATATATATAGTTTTTTAAGCAAATTCATGTCACTGTAGTAGCAATATTACAGGCATCAGGTTAACTGTTCTCCCAAAATGTGCAAAAAGTATTTTATCATCATAGCTCAACTCTCATCCTGCAAGTGTCCAGCAATCATCAGTGGGAAATTGTCCATTAGCTGCAGAAGTACTGGAAGCTTCTTGTTGTCTGCTAATGCATTGATCCAATTCAGAGTTTCCTCTGTGCCAGTTTGAAGTACGTAATTCAGTCACCCCTCAGTGAATTAAAAACTACCGAGCTGCTTTCCCTTCCTCAACTCCTCAGTTTACTCTTAGCTGAATATTCTGGTTGTGCAAAATGTTGGCGCTGGCTGAGTGGAACCAGTGAGTCAGCTGCACAAGGATGTTCACGGATAAATACTAGAGTACTGGAAGCTCCAGTCATCAGAGTTTAATGATGAAGACTATTTAAGATATGAACAAGTCGTTTTCATGCTTTATCAATCAACAGAATGGAAAAATGATCTTCATCATGTGTGCCCTATAATTGTTTGTCTTCCCACCACCATAAGAACAAGAACATTTTATATCACATAGACAATGAAAACATAGTCTCAGCTACACATTCACATTATTTGATTATGAGTCTATGAGTGAGGCTCAGTGACAAAACAAGATTAGATACACGGTAGGAATGTATTATAACAGAGCAAAAAGAACTGGAAATCAAGCTTTAACAAAGCAGTAACAGTGAAAGTCTGATGTCTGTGACCCACAACCATCACCAGAGAAGTGTTGATGCTCCACAAGGCTTTTGCTGCAGCTGTCATTACATCTCCGGGATTTTCTCAGACAGCCTGCTCTTCATCAAGTGAAACACATGAGGTCAGATGACTGATTCAACCAATCATACACGTGTCTCTGTTTGGCAATAAAAAGGCTTCCGGGTGGCCTTTTCTGTGTTTAGGATTAATGTCCTGCCTGACAAGCTGAACATTGTGCGACTACGTACACACGTCTGTGAGTCCTGCAATGATCTCCTAATATGGATGTGAACACCTACAGACATTGTTAAAGCTCAGAGTCACTACATTTATTTTCTACCCAGCAGAATTAGAACATAAACAGTAAACATATGATGGTGTGTGCTTTACACACTTTTGACAAATGTATGGAACTTTGTTTAGATTTCCACTGGTGTGTTTGCGACCGTCCAGAAAGAATTGTGTTTCCTAAAGCTGCTGGGAAATGGAAGTTTTGTTACAGAAATTGGGTAATTTGCACTGATGGTAGGTCGAATGGCTTCTGTGCCTCTGCAGAATCAGACTCCTGTGGTGGAGAACTGTGTGACCTCAGTGTAGAGGTCATCCTGAACTGTTCTCCCCTCCCACTGCTCCATGCTTAGTCATGCTGGGGGTGTTTCTGTTGTTGCGGGAGCACAAACAGACGCAGGCCCCCGTGTGCTGTTGCGCGCTCTGGTGAAGCTGTTCTGCTCCAGGCGGGAGCGATAGGGCAGACAGAAATCCCTTAAGCACCTCTTGAAGTTCTCATCCAAGAAGGCATACAGCACAGGGTTGAGGCTGCTGTTGGTGTAGCCCAGTGCGATGCACAGATGCCAGCTGGCCATCACCAGGAGGTTCTTGTGGTCAATCTCCACCATAGTTTTGACAATGATGAAGATGTGGATGGGAGTCCAGCAGACGATGAAGGCCGCCACTACCACGAGGACCATGCGAGTGATCCGCCGCAGGTTCCTGTCCTTCTCTTTGGATCCAGAGAGCAGACGGACGCTCTTGAGCCGCAGGATCATCAGACCGTAGCAGATGGTGATGACCAGGACTGGTACCACAAAGGCAAAGATGAAAACGCAGATCTTCATCACTGTGTCCCAGTACCAGTCGGGCTTGGGAAATCTGAGCGTGCAGGCAGTTTTCCCTAAGGAGGTAAAACAATTAGAGGTTTAGCACAGAGCCATGTGGAGAAGCTAATTCAACTTAATAACCAAGCTCGAATGTCTGCAACAAAAAAAAAAGGTTTTTCCACCTTTATCTGTCTTGGTAACAGCCATGATCATCACAGGGATTCCAACAGCAGAGGAGAGGATCCAGATGCAGACATTGATAAACTTGGCTTTTGCAGGTGTTCGGAAGTCCAGCGCCCTCACGGGATGACAAACGGCAATGTAACGGTCCACGCTCATCATGGTGAGCGTGAAGATGCTGGTGAACATGTTGTAGTAGTCGATGGCAATGACCACTTTACACAACAGCTCGCCAAAGGGCCATGTACGCATCAGGTACTTGGCGCTCTGAAAGGGGAGGGTGCTGGTGGCGAGTGCGTCGGCCAGAGCCAGGTTGAAGATGTAGATGTTGGTGGCTGTCTTCATCTTGGTGTACCTTGTCAGTAAGAAGAAAACAACAGAGTATTTTTAATTGACTCTGACTCACAGTCGATTGGAGCTGTTGTTAGAGGAGATTGCCCCCCCCTCCCACCCCCCAAAGATCTGCCTCCTGCTGTGTGGCAAAGGCTCCTCCTGTGGTTGACTCACTTTTCTATTAAAATGCTTTAAGGTTAGAAACCAATTTATCGTTTGTTCTAACCCATCTCCCCCTCAAACCAACGATCTGCTGCTCCCCTCAAAAATATCAAACTAATACAAGAGCTTTTCAGATGCATACTGTTTTTATGACACAGAATTAAATGGGTTAGAACCTCTACGATCTGGCTAAGGGACTGTGAACCTCTCATTAAACTGCTCGTATGTTCTGAACTGCAGCAGAAAAATCCTTGATTTCAGATCCACAGAATATTTTTCATGTCTTTGTCCAGTCTTGTCTGAGCGCCAGCAGAACAGTTGTCTGGCTGTTTGAACGTGGAGACCTCCACATGAGTCCAGAATTTAATTAAACCGCAGCAACAGGCTGTAAAAGGATTCAGAAAGACAAAGGAATGGCTAGCTCTACCATAATTAGCACAAAAAGATATTATTAGCATGTGTTGAATGTAATTGCTTTTTCAGGGAGTGACTTTATTAATATGTGTGTTTGATTTTTCTGAAATATGAAAATAAGAAATTACAATTTTTGAGAATAGTGTATAATAGATGTGATGAATGCGGGTTTGGTGAAGACAGAATGATAATGCTGTTCCTATGATGCTTGTCATGGGTGGAAACCTACTAAGGACTGTCCACAAGTATGTTTGAATGTTAAAATTCAGTTTCAGATGATGAGTAACATTTCAAACGTCATTTTTTGTGAACCTGACAAAAAGCTCCTACATGTTTCCTTCATCCCAGCATGAATTTAACTCACACAGTTTTTGGTCCTACAGAGAGCTCGTAACCCTCAAACATTAAAACACAGAAGTAGAAGACTCACCTCAGCTACGTCTACACACCTCTCCAGGCGTTTTTCAGCGAGATAAATAAGTGACACTAGAGGTCCAACCTTCCTCACATTGCTTTCTCATCTTAAGTTGCATTATTACAACAAATCATCATGAGCAACACAGACACGCGTTTTTCAGGTCAGAGTTCAACATTGTGTTTAGTCCCTGTGCAAATTATTCATCCCAGCTAACAACATCAGCACTGACAGGCATAATTGGTGCAATGGAGTAATTTCAGGCTGTGGATCACACCGCCCTTCATCCTCAAACATGTAGGAGGCGTGTGTGTGTGTGTGTGTGTGTGTGGGGGGGGGGGGGGGGTAATAAAGCGTGGCTCACAAAAAAACTGCAGACAATTAAAAAGGACCATTATAAACGAAGCGATATGGAAGTGAGAACATATTTTCAGACATATTCCATTGTAAACATGAACTGTTTTGTTCATCCTCATCCTCGGATGTGACTTTTACACTTTAGGGCAATGTCAAATAATATTTGCTCATAAAAAACATCAGGATAGGCTATTTCACATTCATGCATCATATCATCATGTTGCTTTCCACTGGTCAGCAATCAACCAGAGGCAAGTTATGGTTGTAAACATACAACATATCATTCACACAATTTGTCCTTTTCAGTGTTTTCTTTTTCTCTGACTGTTGGTTTCTCCTCGGTTTATCTCTCACCTGACCACACCGTACATCACCAAGACGTTTCCCAGCAGTCCCACCACACAGATGAGAGAGTAGAGAGCCGTGATGCAGACGGCGATAACGAGACTTGTGGTGTTGGTGCCCGCGGTCCAGTTGGTCTCGTTACTTTTTGAAGGCGCCAGAAGCAGATCCGTGAATAATGACGCGTTCAAAGTGGTCGTGTAGTGCTCGTTGTAATCGCCAAGAAGCTCGGGAGGAAGAGTGGACAACTCCATTTCTCAAATACAGGTGAGATGTGAGTGCATGGAGAAGTGAGAGCTCTCCAAAACAGGTGCACAGGCGCGCGCGCAAACTGGATCAGTGCGCGGTGTCCAGAGGATCTTCTCTCTCTCTCTCCCTCTCTCTCTCTGTGTCTCTCTCTCTTTCTGCGCGCTCCCTCTGGCAAAGCTTCGCGGTGCACAGAGCGAGATGTGAGGAGGCTGTTTTTCTGGGATGTGCAGTGATTCCGTTTGTCAAGGCGCTTCAATTAGACACGGCTTCTTTTTTTTTCTGGATTCATAGCAGCACATCATTTTCCACCTGCCACCCAGCTGCTGTCAAACAGCGTCAATCAAACACCCCCCAGCTCTGTTAGACATGTCTTTATAGCCTCTTCCTCCCACGGCTGCCTGCCTCACCTCCTCTCCCACTCAGTGGCCTGTGGCCTGTGTTAGAGGAGCTCCATTAGAGCACGGGCACTCCTCATCAGACAGTCACCTCCATTAAATGATCTTACTAAACCACACTCTACCACAAAGTGAAAACCGCTCAATACTGAGCACGGCTTTGGTAGCTGATAGCAGCAGTCGAGTGTGTGGATTTAGAAATGTCACCGTTTACACTTCCTGCCTGGATAAATGTGTTTGTGAGCAAACATGCAGGCACGTTCATCTGACACGACTGTGTGTGTGAAGGAGGTTGGCAGGTGAGTATCTGTGCATCTGTAAAACACTGGGAGCCTTTGTGAGCATCAAACTGTGTTAGAGCGGGTTGATTGTTTGCTGATTGACCGGTTCAGCTCATGGTGATGCAGTAATGTTTACACAACCTTTTGTCCTACAGATGCTTGAGCAGGTGTGTCTTTGGACAGTTTTTACCAAAAGCCATATTTTTGTAGACTTGTTTTTCACCCATCATTTGTGAACGTGTGTCTGAAGTGTGGAGTCTGCTTTGGGAGCGTTTCTTGGGGGCAATTGTTTATTTGAACAACCACAACAGATCAAAAACCTCTCATGGCTGTGTCTGTAGTATTCCTAACTGCGGCAGTCTTTGCACTCTGCAAAGTGACCTTTACAAAATCTGCCTTCAAGCAACCACCAGCAGCTCAGCACAAAGCTGGGACGGCCAGAAGAACAGGGCCAGCTCTCTCAACTATTCCTTCTAAACACAGCTCACGTGTGTCTTCCTGAAGACGACTAGTAATAAACGATCAGGCTCCTTCTGGGAGTTTTCAGCGAGCTCATTTGTCTTTCAATAACAGATGGTATTTGTTTAAAGCTTCTGTTGAGACGTCAGGGCATCTACAGGTGAGAGTCATCTACAGAAATCAAGTTTCCAATGCAGACATTTCGCATTTAATTAGTATTTTGGTAGTAATATTTTTACTTAAACAGATAAACATTTTAAACATATTTGACTAAAGAATTTGAAGCGGTACCTGCACTTCTGATATTTAATATTTCGTTTGTGTGCTTCTGCCACTTCTGCGGGTTATAGGTCCACAAGATGCATTTGCACAACAGTTTGTGCAGATAGTAATGTCTCAGATAATGTTTCTTAATGACTTGTGTAGTTCATGTAGTGCCATAGGGTCAGCATTCCTGGTTTCATGGTTTGGTTAATGATGGATATTAGCAGCTAAACCAAAATGAATGAGACCTTGCAAGGTGATCAGAATGCAAAGATCCTAAAGGGGAAACCTGCTTGTTATCTCACAGTCCAGAATTAACTTTGTTAGCTTCAGCAATCTGGCGTGAGAGACCTGGTCAAAGCAGCGGAGGAGCTGGGAGAGAGAGTTGTGTCTGACGCCTACTTTTGCTGCCACAACTTAGGTGATAAACAGAGCAACACTAAAGTTGACTGCGTGGTAGGTGCGCTCTGTAATGGCAGGATGGTGTCTATACAAGTCATCCTTTCTCTTAAAACGTCTTTCTGTGTACACAGCTTTGAGATCTGAAGTAAGTAGTAACAAGTAGTAACAAGTAGTGTGAAAGAGACGGAGGGATGGATCTGAGCTGCACAGTAGCTGCCGCGAACAAAATGCTGCTGTTGCTGTTTATATTTTCTCCTCTCCCCTCAGGGAGAATCATTCATGATTAGTCTGTACAGGCAGCATGATTACTCGCATCACTCATCAGCCCAATGGAAACCTTGGGAAACATTATGCTGCTTTTTCAGAAAACCATTACATTCATGGCAGGGAATATAGACTGAAGACCATTTAAAGTAAACTCAGTGCTGAGCTTTTGCAGCAGTGATGATGATAATGCACATTTGATTTTCCAATAATCACAATAAGAATGTGCTGATGACTGCTTCAACCAATGAATAATTCTTATCATGGTGACATATCATGTATACGGATTCAACTTCATACTTGTTGAACTTTATTACATTTAATTTTATTATGTTGCCACTGTGTGGTTTAGATCTGCTATCAGGTTACAGTACGTTACGCATGACAGTAGTCTGGATATGAGCTACTGAAAGGTCACAGAAAAAAATACCATATTGTATTCTGACATTCTATATCTGCAGATTGCCTCCGTTGTAGGGCTCTGAATCCACACACACTGGTAAACAGACTGTGACTCTAAGATGTATTAAGATCTGACCACGTGAAACTACACTTTAGATTTCACTTTATATGCAGTAAATTGTCAGGGACATATGTGCAATTTACAGTTTCCATTTTTCATGGATGCACTAGAAACATGTGTTTGTATGATAATTCTTTCCTGTTTCCTGTTCATCCTTTGTTTCTCCTCTACCCTCTAAGGGGAAAGAAGAAACAATAGCCCACCTGTCCTCTACAGCCCTGTCACTGTTGAACCAGAATTATTTTAGACAATCAAAAAGTCAATCACAAGTCAAAAGTTTGTTCGACATAGTGGAGTGTCTCTCTGCAGCGAATGAAAAGTGTATGTGTGAGTGGGCAGCATCAACAGAGCGCCACCATTAACTGCTGAGGGGACAGTGAGTCACAGGAATAAACAGGAGCACAGGGCGTGAAACGTGATGCTGTTCTATCCTTTTTTCACGCATCAGCTAAAAATGCTGTTTCCTTTTTAAAATATGATTGCGCAGCAGGTCTCTTTATGTGTTATTAATTTGTGAAGAAGTCACAGGCTCGCTGCTGTGACGTCTTGCAGTTGTAAGTCAGAACAGATCGCAGCAGGCTGCGGCCTGCAAATCTGTTTTACACCCAAGATACTGACTCTTTTACCAAACAAACATGGAACTGAATATTTTAAAGCATCATTTGTATTATGAGCTCAGAACTACACTGTTCAGTAGTAACTGGACTTGATCTTCACAGACATACTCTGGAAATACTAATTGCTTTACTCGTTTACCAACATCATCTACTTCTTACTAGTTTTTATCAAGTTGGACTCAATTGCATCATGAAAAAATCAACTCTCTTATTGATTTTACACTAACTCAAAACAATCAAGTACAGTAGCAACAAAGTAAGCAATGACAGTGCTAGAAGTGGGAGAAAGTAATGCAAGAAACTGAGCCTATTTCTAGTGTTGGATAGAGAAAAAATACACCTCTATACAGAAACATATTGAACTTTTAAATTCCACACAGCAGTCGAGAAGATTGTGAAGATTGTTACTAATTGTTACACTGTGGGAGCAGGGCTCGCTGCTGTCATAATGTCATCATTGTACAGGCTGATGGCTGTTGGCAGTAAGGACTTCCTGTGCTGTTAATTTTCACAGTGGTACTGGAGACGTCTAGGACTAAAGCCGCTCCCCTGTTTGACCAACAGGCTGTGGTGAGGATGCCAGCTTATTTAGTTTGATGGTGTCACTGGCCCTCTGATGCTGCTGCTCCACAATACAGCAACCAGGACTAGTAAAACATCTGCAACGTCTTGTTGCACACATTAAAGATCCTAAATCCTGTACTGTTTAAATTAGCTGGAAATAAACATTTTTTTGCCTATGTCCTTCTTGTCCTTATGGACGGTGGAGGGGCTACAGAGAGCGTAACATTTTCATGGACACCCTGAAAATAGGTACTTCTGCTTTTTTTAGATCTGTACACTACTGAACAGTCTGCACAACTGGCCAATTACTTAGAGGAAATTGGAACATAATGTGTCAAGCCTCTAGAGCATCCTTAGAGACGTACAGTCGCCCGCTGACAGTTAATTGGCTTCATAACCGGACTAATACAGGGAATAAATATGGACCTGAACATGTAAACACTGTAAACACAGAATATTTTCTCTCTTTGACTTCCTTTTAATAGGCACACTAATTGTTTTTACTCTAAAGAATATTGCCTGTGCATCTTATCGCAACATTACTGATGCTTACATAATCTATTCAGTGTTTTTTTTTTCTTAAGATTAATAATAATTAAGAATTTTCTCTGATTGCAGTGCTAATAACTTTAAACAGAGCCTTCCCTGGCATGAAAGCTGTGATCCTCAGATATTTAAACTGAGTAGCTACGACTGCTGAATGAAAATCTCTGAGAGAGGTGTTCTTCTAGCAGGAGGGTTTCTTTTTTTTTCCCATGTGCAGCAGAATGCAGCAGTAACAGCCAGAGCTTCAGCAGACAATTAGTAACGCAGCAGCAATTTGTGTGGATCTGGGACTTGATTAGGTTTCTGACTTCCGTGCGATGGAGGCTAACAGCGCGTCTGACGATATGACAAGACAGAGGCAGCATGTACTGATTGAAAATGTTTGTAACTGTAACACATGTTTCCTATGTCAGAACATCTTTAGACTTGATGCTGAAGCTGAGCTAATGAACCGTGCTCGTCGTTTCTGTTTGACGTAATCACGTAATGATGAATAACAGCAACAAAACAAAGCAGAAAGGGGGCAGAGACAGTTTACCGCCTTCAGCAACCTGACAGCACATTTTTTAAAAAAGTTATTAAAAGGTTCTTTTAATAACTTCGTCAAAGTCAGAGGCAGCTCTTCTTTTGAAAGAGTAGTGTTAGTCATCACCACTTGAGGATCACGTGCAGAGGCAGCTATTCTGTCCTTGACCCACACAAATCCAATTTATTTCTTGTAATACTGCAGAGAAGAAATGATAATAGTGAAAATAATTATTGTTCAAACCAAGTGGTGAATTCAGTGCCTTTTTTATATTGATTTAGGGGAAATAGATTAAAACTAAGATGTTGGTGAAGATGATGAGGCTTTTTGCACATGAACAGTTTGAAAAACTGAAGCACAAATTCTGAACTGTTAATAGAGTAGATACCTGGTCGGTGAATGTCTTGGAATAGTGCATAGTTACAGACTGTGAAGAAAAGTTTGGAAACACTGACACTTAACCATCACTTACACATTTCATTCAATTAAATGGTTGGAAATGGTTCACATTTGCAGAAACTATGATCTTTTCATGAGCTCTGCCTCTGAGCTCTGTACTCTGGATCCACCTCAAACCTATCAGTTCACTATACTTGGTTCCAGTAATCTGAAACCGATGTTTTTCTAAGGAAAGCTTTTTAAGTTAAGAATACGCTCTTCTTATGAAGGAACAGACAAATATAAACTATGAACTTCTTTGAGATTTCACCTGCATGCATGATCAATTTCAGACTATCCACACTTGTAGCAATTGTAATGTAACATATCAAGTTGTAGCAGATTGAATCGGATTTTCCAGCACGTTTCTCCTAAACTGCCCTCCACACACAGTTTCATCTCCCTGCTGCACAGTAGCAGTTGTCAATATTAATGTTCAGGCTTAACAGATATCTTCACTAACGCATAGTGAAGGTGTCACGTGAGGCCGAGTGTCAAAGAAGGTGTAAAATGAGATGGACGAGAGCGCAGCGTAACAGAGGGGAGCAGTGTTGGCTCAATTTGCACGAGAAAACAAGGGGAAAGGCTTACATAACACTGCAAACAGATCACGCGCCTTGTGACACCCTGCTAAAAGTGTGAAAGTGTCACGGTTCGCCCCGGTCTGCCCCGCCTCCCGGTGTGTTTGTAGTTTATTCTGTTTGTTTGTCAGTCACGTCC
>JAUMHF010000008.1:12094996-12184795 GCA_032359275.1 Microctenopoma steveboyesi
CACACACACACACACACACACACACACACACACACACACACACACACACACACACACACACACACACACACACAAAGGAGGTTTTGTAGACAGGAGCAGTAAACGAAGACATTGGCACAATCTAGATAAGACATGAATAAGGCTGGAACACATTCATTTACTCCTAATTGCTTAATTAAGGGTAATTTACTAAAGACTTAATGGAATAAGCTTCCATATTTACAGATGCTTCATCACAAAGGATTGCTGAATTAAGCAAATTAAATATTACAGCATCAAAATGTAACTGGTACATGCGCGCGTGTGTGTGTCTACCTGGTTGTAGGTGCAATTCTTTTTCTTGCACTTGCTGCACTGCAGCAGGTCGGTGGTGGTGCCACCCGTTTTGGCCATCTGGTGCTCCCTGATGGCCTCCTGGGTGAGAACATTTCTCAGCTGTTTCAGCTCATCGCTGGCCATTTCCTAGATAAACAGCGTGCAGACAGAGACAATGTGCATTTAAATGGGTAATGAGAGGAAATAGAAATATGTGAAAATACTAAATGAAGCAGAGGACGAGGCCGAGGACAGTGAGCAGCGTCTGGTACCTCGGCGGACATTGTAGCGATGCGGTTTAAATCAATGCTCCCTGCTAGCACATTTCTCCGAAGCCCAGGGTTCTTGGGATCTTTTAAGTTACTGATGCGACTGCGGACCCTGTTTTTATATTTCATATCAGTAGCCTTTGTCTCCTGGTAGATATGTGCAGACACGTGTAGTCAAGGCAGAATTCACTTTCCTACTGTGTGTGTGTTTGATCACACTGTACCGAATAATCAAATGAAAGGATATGGTCTTCAATCTCTGCAGCCATGTTCTCACAGTTAGCTCCAAAGTCTTTGTAGTCATCTATGAGACCCCCCCCCCGCCAAAACAATCATGTTAATCCACAGAGAATGGACCTGTTTGTAAATGTGCGACTGAATATTTAGTGTCCTTTACTGTCCGGGATGTCAAGTCTTAGTCTCACCGTCCGTGCGCAGGGCAGCTGCCAGCATATCGATGCATTTGTCTCTGATGGAGTCTCCAGTAGCCAGGTGAGGAGACAGCGGACCCCCAGCAGAGCTGAAGCTGGGCGACATGGGGCTAGTCGGGGTGGTGGGAGTTTTGGGGGCCTCAGTTTTCCCCTTTCTGCAGAAAAAGATATGTTAAAAGAAAGGAAATAAAACGTGCAACACAATTAGAAAGTTATTTAGATCCCAGGGACATTATCGGGAACATTTGGGGCAACAACAGCAGATACACACCTGCAGCTACAACAGAACAACTTTTGATGACCCACAACATATTAATTAGATTCATGGAAAAAATAATAACTATATTTATAAAAAAAACTATAATAATGACTGATGATCACAAAGAACTGTAATGAACCTACAGCGGCTCCAGTATTTGGAGGGATAAAAATGTACCTTTCAGTAGTGTCGGTCGAGGGCTTCCTCTGTGGAGGTCCAGCATGAGAGATCTTAAGAGAGCTGTGAGACTCTCTCCTACAATGCAAATACAATCAACCTTTCATTGAAATAACAGCGAGAACTAAAACAAAAACTGTTTTCACATCAGCATTCAGTGTGAACTCACCTTTCCCCTGTGAGCTTCTTCGCTGGTGGTGAGCTGCTTTTCTTTGAATCGGTGGATTCCCGCCTAACAAATGACACCGTTTGAAGGTTTGTTGTCCAACGTATTTAAACGTGATGTGTGATGCGGTTAAATAGTGCAGTGTGTCAAACCTCTCAGGTTTGGAGTCGGTTGATTGACGTTTTACAGGTTGGCTGGGCTTCGACTCACACGAATCCTTCCTGCAACACAAAGGAAACACACACAACAAATCAAATGTTTTGAGTTGCTTTAACTATTAATTGGATAAAATTAACTGAGTTACGTTCAATTTACTTCTCCGTATTTGTCATTTCTTTATTACCATCCAAACTAAGCTTTTTGTGGGCGGGTGTTTTAGAGTCAGAGGAATATTTCCTGACAAAAGGAAACATTTGTGTATAATTCTGAAGAGCAGCCGTGGAGAAGAAAGCTAAAGTCAGCCAATATCTTCATACAGCGAAAACCAACAGAGGTTTAAAGTCGCTCAAGTTGAACCACACAAACATCGCGCGTCACTCCCGCAGCTTAACAAGCATTTTCACACTCGCCAACCTTTCTCTTTTGGCCTCCTCTGTTTGTTTTTTAGACACTTTGCTATCCGATGAGTCTTTCCTGCGAATAGACAACAGAAAGACGGAGGTCAATGATCCAGGGAGAGACAGCAAAGCTTATTTTTCAAGCATGAGCGAGAGACGAAAGGAGTGGGACCTGTCTTTCTTCGTGTAATCTGATGTCTTCTTCTGTGAGGGAGGTTGAGAGTCTGATGACTCCTTCCTGCTGTGGCAGACAGCACAACGAAGTTTCATAATTAGATAACAGGTTTTTATCCTTCCAGACGTGTCTGAGGCGGTGATCGCAGACATGCAGTGAGAACTCAGACCTTTCTCTCTCCTTTTTCCCATCCAGTGAGTGATGCTTTGGTGGAGGAGGTGGAGGGTGAAGGTGAAGTGGAAGTGGAGGAAGAGGAGCATTAGGGTCAGGAGGCTCCTTTCTAAACGGACAGACACCCTTGAGCTGAGCTGAATCACTTCATAATCACAGAAAATGTCTATGTGGTGCAATGCGAGTGGGCATGCAGACAACGACCTTGGAGGAGGATGAAGGTGAAGAGGAAGAGGAGCTATTGGAGCATTTGGGTCTGGTGGAAGTTTCCTGACATCAGAAATCAAACATTTGTTTCAGTATCTCCGAACAAACTCGCTCAAACATCGGCGAACATGCACCAGGAGGCCTGACCTCTCTCTCTTCACTTCCAGTGATGGCCGTTTCGCCAGAGGAGAGGCAGGTCGAGGAGCGCGAGGATGTCGACAGGAAGACTCTTTAACATCCTTCCTGGGTAAATGTCACAGCAGCACAGATCAAGAGTCAAGCGGGTAGGTAGCTGCTGTTTTAGCTAAATACCAAATCATTGGAATAAAGACATCACATCATGCACCACGCACAGCAGGAGCTGGGACACAGCAGGAACAAATGTCAGCGCATATAACTCATGCAGTCCCAGTACAAGCATTTGAGCTGTTCACACACAGGCCATGCAGAGGTCCTGACCTGTCCTTCTTTATGTCCAAAGAGGGGCGTTTAATTGGGTGGGAGGAGCGGGCAGGCCGAGGAGGGGAGGGAAACCGGCTGGGATACAAAACGCTGCTGTCCAAGACTCCTCTCCTGAAATAAACAACACAGGGTGAAGCTCAGCTGCCTGGTTTTGATGAGTCACCGTCGGTATCTGAGGCACCTTCCTCTCACCTTTCAAACAGTGGTTTGTGAGAGTCACCCGGTTTCTCCCTCTGAGGCTCACTCGGCGGGTTTATCGGCCTCTCGTGTCTGTTTTCCTCCCTGTGTTTGTCTTTCTTCGTGTCATCTGTGTGGCCACGTTTCTCCTTGAGTTCTTCCACTTGTCTCAGCTTTTGGGGTTCTGTTTCTTTCGCCGGTTGCGGCTGATGTTTTTCACGGTGCACATCTTGTTCCTGCCTCTGGTTCTTGTCATCTTGCTCCAGTTGATGGTTCTCCGCGGGTCTTTGTTTCTGAGGTTCTTCTAATGGTTTTTCCTTTCTCGTTTTCTGGGGATGTTTCTCATTTTGAGGCTTGTCCGGGTGTTTTTCATCCCTGGAATCATCTGCTTTTGCTTTTTTGTTGTTGTGCTCGTTGCTGTGTTTTTTGTCAGGATCTGAGTCATGTTTCACTTGGACATCCAGTCTCCTGTGACTAACATAAACAAATGATGTATGATGTTTAACTGTTGACTGTAAGAGCCAGCAAACACTTCATTTCATGTACGTGGTAAAATTCGTTTTTTAAGTAAAAAACCTGTTTAAATGAAAAACGTAAAAGTTTTTCAGACCCTTTATTCGGTACGTTAGAGGAGCTCCTTGGGAAACACTTAAAGCTTCGGTGTCTACAAGCTTCTCACAGCTGGATTTGAGCAGTTTATTCCATTATTTCTGACTCCATTAGATTGGATGATTGTCTGTGAACTGTCGCCTTCATTTATCTCCACAGATGTGTTTAGGTTTGGGCTCAAGGACAGTCGGACACATGTTGTTGGCACGTTAACTGTTACTGAGCTATGAGGTGAAAAATCACAGACATTTATGGTTAAGTGGGATTTTAAATCCCCACATGCCCGTCGAGAGCAATAAGTTCAGTTTAAATGAGGTTTGGAGGAGAATTTCGTGCTTCCCTTGAAAAAATAGCAAATTTAATTTAAACGTCCCATATCTCTACTGTACGGGAGCATTTGTTTTCATTCCCTTTGCTTTTTGTAAGATCTGACATTAAATAAGGTATTTCTAAGGTTTTATTACTTTTCTTCGGACTCTTTTTGCATTTTGTTAAAAAGGCACCGTCCTGTCTTTGGTGTCTTTGGCTTTTGTTTCTATTTGTTACAAATCGAAGGCTATTCTGTTGGTTTAGCATAAAACGGTCAGTGTGGGGTCAGTGTTGCAGACATTCTGGTAAAGAGCAGAGCTGTTTTTGATTGAATACATCTCTGCATGTTACCTGTTTTGTTTCTGTGCGCCGCACGTGAACATACTAACCTGCTGTGTGTCTCAGAGGGGGATCTGTCCGGAGACGCCGCCGCTTTGCTGGAGTCCAGTCCGTTACTCGCTGCAGTCACTTTCTCAGAGTGAGGATGGCCAGAGTCTGTTTGGGTGTATATGAGGTGTGAGACAGTATTTACTGCACATGCGAGTAAGTGCTTGTAAATTGTGCATCATCCCACAAACGTACCCAGAAGCCTTTTCCAGTCTTTGATGAGGACCTTTGCCAAAGCAATGACTTCCTCATCTGTGCAGTGCTTCCTGATACTATTCACTGACATGCCGATTCTTGTTTCCTAAACGCAGACACACGTAAATACGCAACATAAGCTGTAATGATCATGCACTTACTTTCATTTGTTAACACGGCTGTTATTTCACTTAATTAACAGCGCGTTGTAAAACCGTGCTGTGGTTTCATACTGAACATATTGGAGCCTACTTGGAGAAGTTTGAGTGTCATGTTGAAAGCTTTCAGTTCCTTCAGCAGGTCCAGGGCGCCCTCCTGCACACAGAGACCATATCATGCAGATTCGTAGCGTGCTTGTGCATAGAAAGTAGACAGCGTGCAGATTGGAGCGTTTTGAAAAAAGGAAAGTCTGAAAAGTAAACACTTTCGCTTTAGTATTTCTAGATTTGAATCGGCATTTATGAAAAATGAGCTGGTTTTAAATATACCACGACAGTAATAAGCATTAAAGCAACATTTGCTGTATTCGGATTACATGCTCGACGTTCGTACCGGACTATAGCTGCAGCCCTCTCGCTGTGCACGAGCGCCAGCAAACAATAACGTTCTGTCTGCAGACTCTGTCACAACACGAGCCTGCTCACAGGCCGCGGTGTTTACTTTCCGCTGCACACTCGAATAACTATTTAATATGGAAACCAGACAGAAATGTGGCAGAAAAAACAACTTTACAAACTTTTCCTAACGCAGCACACTTGGAACAAGACGACGTCCTGCGAGCGAAGCGTGCGAATCCAGGCCAAACACCTGTTGATCGTTTGTTACAGTCCGGGCAGGCTCGTGTTACATCTGTGCAGCGTTTCCGTGAAGACACGCGGGAGCAAACGTATCTGGTCCGTTAAATTAAACCTTTACGGTTAAGTACAGACATATTAACGGGCCTTCTGCGGCGCACGAGGTGGCAACACAACGCGCCACCTGCGGGTGCCATGAAATACAGTCTCACCGTGTTATTTCTAGACACCATCTTGTCCAGTTTCTTTGCAATCCGGATGAGTTCCTCTTCGCGCGTCATTGCTGCATTTAATAGACTTCAAGCGAGTCAATATAATGTGGCGAGGTTACGAATAATAAAACGGTGAAATCAAAGAAAGTCGGTGGATTCACGGCGGGTCGGACTTTACGCGCGGCGCGTCGCGGCGCGCTCCATTCAGCCCAGAGGCGTGTCCTGCGGAGGATCCCAGCTGACCTCCGCCACACATGACTACAACTAAATATAGACGCTGTAGTACACACAGGGCAGCAGAAATATCTTTACATCGTTACATGTGAATCCTTACGTGCAATGTCTCGACCTGTTTTATCTTTAAATTACTTTCTTCCATTCAAGCAGGAACTCGCGACGTTAATTCTCTTTTCCTAAGTCGCATTGGCTCAAAGTTCCTTCGCATGCTGCTCTGTATTTTTGGCTGCATTATATTTGAGGTCAGTGTGTAATGATTAACTTTTCCACATTGAAGTACTCCCTGGGTGTTTGCACACCAGTAGCAGCAGCTGCTGTGTCAAAGAGCAGCCTGACACGGGATGTTTATTACCTCACAAAACCTTAACAGTTCACTTATTTTGGTAAAGCATGGGGGACTTTAGGTTTGGACTTTTTGGGCACTGTTTGCTTTATAGAAATGAAGTTAGTGCACACGAGTCTACCACCAGAGGGCGCTGTGGTGCAAGTTGGCAGAGAGACGCCATATATTTTTATTTCACCCTGAAACGCTGAAATTGCGTCAACGTACATTAAGCAAGTTTGTCAAACGGAAACTTTCTGATCAGAATAATTTGTGTGTAAAATTAAGCCTTTTAAATAATATTGTATTCTCTTTTTTTCAGCAACTCTCGTGAACCAACAGTTTGTGCTTAAACGCAAATGCTAGGGGTGTTTTCCATTCTGGAACCTGGATTTGGAAGCAGTTACGGACTGTTGTGATAGAAAAGCTTGTCCTGAGGTAAAGAACTCCCAAGGTCCACCAGGATCCAGCAATTGTACAGGTCCGATAAAACAGATGGACTTGCTGCTGGACTCCTCATAAGACGTGGAAAGCGAGGACATGTGAGATGCAAGTTGCAAGACTTGATGTTTGTTGTTGGAGCTTTTACTGATCTACCAGGACATCATTACAGAACAGTGTTAGCTGGAAAAGATTAATATGTTCCATTAATCTAAGGGCAAACTGTGACAGCGTTGTTTGTGGTGCGCGAGTTGAAGATAACTGTTGATGATGGCAGGTGAAAGTAGAGGCTAAGCCATGTCTTGAGCAAAGAGTATTATCTCTTTACACTGCTGTTACACAACAGGCTAAGTGGATGCCGTCTGAAGACTGCAGTGTGATAGTGATAGTACTCGAGAAGTGGGACAGCTCACTGCGAGGTAAGAGAAGAAGGAGGGCAGGAGGAAGAACAGGCGATCAACCTGCAACATCCTGAAACTGGGTGGAATAAACCTTTTAGCTTTGAACTTTGTAAAGACTTCCTAAGAGTTCTGTTTACATCAGTACGACGCACATTGTGATCTGTACTTTAGGTGCATTATGTTTTAATGACCAGTAAAGTGGATTCTTTCTTACTTGACTTGAATATTCTCATCTGATGCTACTTTAACCGCTCTACATTTCCTAGTGTCAGCCATCTTGCAGCGTGTCTTTGTTTCCTCTCTATAGTTCATCTCATGGTGATGTCCTCCTGCATGCTCTTTAGTTTGCAACTACGACTGCTGCATGTCAACTGTATGAAGTACATTTAACAAATTATTGTTTGATTGATTTTACATGTACAACACAAGTATATATGTTGGAATATAGTAGAGATGTTTGTTTTTAATTTATCCTGAGAGCTTGTGGGTTTGATGCTGTGTCTGATTTCACCTCCACTGGGATCACTGTGGCCTTCTCTTCTACATCCTCTTAAATTCTCCCAGAACTTCTTTAGTGTTTAATACTTCTTCTTCTTCTTGATACTGCTCTTACTTGCTGTTACTACAGCCTTCTGTTTCTTCTCTGCTACCACACTGCCCACTTTACTGGCCACAGCCTTCTTCTCCATCCTCCATCCATCTAGATCCCTCCCAGTGCGTCTAGTGCATATTGAGCGCAGACATATCTGTACACAGTGCCTGGTACTTGGGAGGAACTTGTATCTTTAACCAGTCCGTGCCATTATCTGGCGGCCTAGTAGCAGAGTAGTTAGGGCAGAGGCCTGGGAACGCAGGAATAGTGGAATCGATTCCCAGCTGACTTCCCACTTCCCAGCCCATCCCCCATACCAGGTGTGTCCCAGAGCGCTGACTGTGGCTGCTCACTGCTCCCCCCAATGGGGGGTGGGTCAAATGCAGAGAAGAAATGTTGCTGTAAAATGTACTAATGATAAAATAAAGTGGATTCTTATTAATAATATTATCTGGCCCAGGTGCTTCAGCAGCCGGATGCCGCATCACCCTGGTATATGCCACACATGAAAGCTACTGGATTTGAGAGCTATTTGTGCGTTGAGTTGATTTTCCACAGTCCAAGTGAGTCCTGTCCTTGTAATTACGGGGATGACATCTTCAGTTGTTGGTTGCACATGCAGTTATTCTTATGTCCTGGTTTTAATTTGAAGCTAGTTTATTCTCAAGCTGTGAGAGCAGCTTGCTTTTCACTGAGATGAAGCAACTTTCTCTCGGTTAGTGTGCGTACTGGCTTTGTAGATTGTGGCATTGCTACTTTTATTCAAGCACCTGAATAGATCTGAATACAACTTTATGCACATTAAGGAAAGATTTATTTTCATTCAGACATTTGAAACATGGATTCACCTTGATGTTTTCAGTGAATCTCAATAAATCAGTCGGTGAGTCTCCCGTCACTGATGGTTTTCAGGCTCGATGTGGTTACATACTGTGTCTGTCTGCATTCCCAAACAGTGCACGGAAGTACCCTGAGTCTCTGCTACTGGGTTTGACAGTCTGTCATTAGCCTCTTAGCTCTGACCACATCAAGTCCTATCTTGTCTTTGCTTCTAAGTGCGGCAGAAACTTAAAAAACCTACAGTGTCGGATTGAGCTTTCTAAGCAGACAGAAGAAAGTGGTTTCTGCACCCCTAACTGCACTGCACATCCCGTCTTTTAACGGACAGAGATTTAACACAGATCCGAAAGGGGAACATCTACAAGTCTACTTTCCTTTCTGTGCACCTCGCCCAGTGCTTGTGTGTGTGCCAGGCACAGACCAGAGACGCCAGGCCTCGGCAATTATGGCAATTTTTGGATGACATCAGACCAGAAAATGAATGATTTCATTTAGCTGTCAATTTATTCTGGATCTGGTTTAGGGCACAGAACCTGTAATAGAACATGTCAAAACAGAGAGGGAGAATTGTTTAGACATTCACATCTGCATTTGGCTGGAAGGTTATCCCAGACTGGTATGGTTGGTTTGCCTGTTAATAATGACCACTGTTTGGTGGCGGCATTTACAAAATGTAGACTGAATCTCTGGACCACCCAAAGACTTTAAGCACATCCTTGTATCCTCAGCTGCTTGTGAGTCTCTACTTATTGCCGCACACACACGCACACACATACACATGCCAAATCTGCCATATCCAAAATTATTTTGGTGGTGCCACTGTTTTACTAAACAGACTAAAATAACTGGTGCCACAGTTAGGCACAGTGCAACCAAAATAACTAAATGACTAGCCAAACTAAATCTGACCTATGCTCAGAGACAAAGATGTTAGCCCTATTCCTTAATTCACCCAAACTGCAGACTATAAAGTAGGACAAAGTCAAATTATTCATCACTCAACTGTATCATCAATACACCATATATTTCTTTCAAGGCAAAACAGCTGGAAAAGGTCATGTAAAATATGTTCTGTAACTTATCTGCATCCATTAATTACACACTGGCACAATGAATAGACACTGAGTCATTTGTATAGAACATCTGCAAAAAGATATTGTGGTTCTTCCCGAGGCTGCGATTTTATCTATGAGCTCTCTTTATTTGAGTTTGAGTTACAGATTTGTGCTGACAAACAAGTGCATAGCCCCTTTGGCTGAAGGCTAAAAGTGGGTGAGAAAAGCGTGAAAAAGGTAAATAGGATTCAATAATCACATTCATTTCTCAATAATCTAGTTGAATACAAACATCATTTCATATAAACCCCTCTGATTAAGCTGTGCTAATTGACAAAGCAGAGATCCTACACCGACAGGGCAAACTGTGTTAGTGTGTAAATCCCCTCTTACTCTCATTTCCTTTTCAACTGCCCACTAATCCAATCAGAGCACCACGGTTCAAAACCTACAACATCTACTTCTCTGTATTAGCAGCTCTCGCTGTGCTCAATGTTGGAATTTGATTCCCCACAGTTGTGCACATTTATACACTGAGCTTTAGCTTGAATTAGGATTTACCATGGGCTCTGTTGAAAAAGTAGGATGTGTTCAGAAATACCAGAGGATTCAGAAGTATCAGTCACCAAACGGTTGTTGGGGACAACAACACAGTTGAAAATACTGGGAAGCAAAGCTTATGGTAACAAGAGCAGTAAAAAATCTTTATGGCATCTCTTTCTGCTATGCACACGGACACATTTCATGTTTTTAATGCTCATAAAACAACCTGTTACAGCTTTAATTATGGACTCAACAGGCCTGTTAGAGTTCCTCATACTGTTTCACTTCTTTTTTATCAACTCTATGCAATGTAGTTATGTAATGTAATGCATATGTAAATATGTTTTGGACAAAATAAGTCAGACCACAGTATTTTTCAGCACTTTTACTACACTTTTCTTCAACATGATTCAGATTTAGGATGAACTGAAAAACAGAGGAATCACAAAAGCAAAATAAACGCCCAAAAGAAAGAACATCTTCTCATGGTAAACAGAAGAAGGGCTGTCCAAACATCTTTCAGCTGTGTTCGTTTCAAGTTTGTGGCAGATTTATTACCACCACATGAGACTGCAACAGCCCAAAGGAAGTGAGGAATCCTGTCCAAGAGCTCCAATGAAAAACCCTCCTGATGGCCTTGGAGGTCACCCCAAGGTCAGCACAAGCAGACTTGTTAATGTGGGGGTGAAGTCATGACCAAGAGCTCAGTGATGATGTCAGTATGTATACTAATGCCTGTGTTTCTGTGTCTTTTGGGGGAGGTGGAAAAGGGGTCGTGTATGCATTTGTGTATGTTTCAGTTCACTGACAACTTACAGACCCTCCCGTTCTATGTGAGGTCCAGGAAGTGAAAAAGTCTCAGAGCTGAGAAGATGCATCTGCGGGGACAGGATGTCTTCATTCATCTGCTCCAACTTCCCACAAGCAGATCACATGACAGCGATGTATGCATTACATTTTCCATTTCTGCTGTTACAACATCAGGCTACTGTTGCTCAGTCTACTTTATTTTGTTTTATTAACACATTTAATTGGAATAATTATGAAAAATGGAACTTCTGTGAGGAGGAGGTAGAGTAGAGATAGTTAGATGTAATAGTGTCCATTAGACCGGCTGAGAGTGTCACCACCTTTAAAAAACAAGTTGACACAAGTGGATGAAGAAGATCCGCTCTTTCTAGTCCGGTGTTTCCAGTCAGTAAGGATAAAACCAACGACTGGAAAGTATACTGGCCAAAGCACACAACAGACTGACCAACATCAACACGAAGAAAATACTGTCTCAGCTTGGATTTGACGATAGAGTTAATGATAAGGCCGATGACTGAGGCTATCTCATGAAGGAAAATGATTTTATTATTATTTTTCTTGGGTTGTCCTGCCTACACCACAGATTTTAACAATAAACTTTAAACCTTTTGGTAGACAGACAAAATGATTTCACGAGAAAGGGAACTTTTATATGTTGCTATAAAAACCCACCGACGGTACAAGTATTACAATTATCAACAAAACAGCTGAAACATACCATAGGGATTATGTGCTCATATTTCCCTCCCTCTGACTGTTTTACAAGTACGGTTTTATGCCTCAAATTTCATTTGCTTAATTAATAGGAAAATGCATTGTGTTTTTACTGGGTACCAAAAAAGTTGTTTCCTGGGTGCCTTATATTGTTTCTTAAGGTTAAACATTTGGTTTAGCTTAATTATTGTGTAATTCCTTTTAAAGTGTGATTCAGAAGCATTCTGTGATTTCTGAAATCTGGGATCAATTCTTCTCATGACCATCAATGCCAATTAAGAAATGTGTGGGCTCTGGTGATCACGGATGCTGTTTTATCCTTATATTAAACGAATACACTGCTAAATTCGCACACAGAAGACAATAAAATGTCTGAAGTGAACACTGAGGGTGATAAGATCTTTTAGACGGTTTCCTGATAGTTGTATGTATGCTGCAGATGAGCAAGGTTTGGAGCAAAAAGCATATGTTTCAGAAGAAAAATCTAGACTGGCAAGACAAATCACTGATTTATGTGTTTTTATGTGGCTTCGTTTTCCATCTGATCTCAGTTTGAGATGAGGAGAAATCCAGTTTGACAGAAACGTTTGGTTTTGAGTAGTGAAATTGCTGTCCTCAAACATTCTCCAGTGACCCTGGAGTAACATCAAGACATGAAAAGTTTAATGATTTCAATTGGATTAATATCTACACAAAGTCATGAAATTATTATAACCAGATCGAGCTGATGTGCTGAGTGTTAGCCAAGAAGCCTAGTCACTCTCAGCAGGAGACAGCAGGGGTTGAGAAGCCAGACGGCGGCAGCAGCAACACTGAGACATGGAAAACTTGTGGAACAATGACTTTTACTGGGTCCTAAGTAAACAAACCCAAATCAGATGTTACCAGGTTTCTGCACAGAAAACCCCACATGGAGATCTTCAACAGTCCTCGACTGTTCTGGCCCCGGTGAAGAGCCCAACCAAGCCCCTGTCATAGAAGTACACTTCCTGCCCTGTACGGGGAATGCCGGAGAAGTGATAGGGCCTTGGTGAGGTCCTCCACATGATGTAGTGCTGGTGAGAAAAGATCCAGAGAAAGATCTTATATGGCAACCATCACTGCTCCTCCATATTCTAAAAAGTGCTTCAGATGTCCAGTCACAGAGGATCAAGACTGTTATAAGCTCTGAAGCTTTCTGTTCTGGCACATATGCAACTAGCAGCGATAATGAAAGCACAATAACAATGGGTTTTCAGTTTCCCACCAAAATAAAGAAACTACTTGCATGAAAATTAATTATTTAATTAAAGTACTACTTCTTATTAGATCGACAGTTTTAGTCAACAAAAGATTAATATTATTATTAGAGTAGTAGAAATACTCAATTATCTCCATTATCAGTGCATTGGAAATTTTACCTAAGTGATAGTAAATCTATTAAAATCTAAATTAAATTATTAAAATCTATTTTATAAATATATTTTTTATGTACATTGTACTTGCATACAATACTTCAGAATGTGTATTTTGTTACTTTTACCTCTGATAATAAGATTTATTTATAGTCAATGCTTCACTATTAGAGAAAGAAACACTGTAGACTAAATGAACTCCATCTGCTGAGAAAGATCATGTGAAGCGCTTGAAAGCTCAGAAAAATAATAGACATTAGTTTTCATGCTCCACTTCTCTTTTGTTTTCATTTTGTTTCTTTGTGTGTGTGTGACTGCTGCGTTCTCATAAAATATCTTTTATAGTCCAACGAGGCGGATGTTATTTTGTGCTTTTGAATCTTTTTAATCCCAGGACAGAAGGTTTTGTATTTATAGAAGCAGACATGTGTGCTTATGCATCTGAGAGAGTTTTAGATATCTGGCAGAATATGAATGTGTTTTAGGTAAAAAAAAAACAAACAGGTCATTCGGTTCTAATAAAGGTTGAAATGTTCTGAATGTTTACACCTGATTTAATGTGTGATTTTAGTAAAGAAAACGGGGGGGCATATTAATTGATAGTACTGAGGATCGGACTGGGCACTGCCCCCCTCAGCGGGTAAACACTACACACTGCAACCATTCAGTTGGCTCGACTCACTGGATAAAGTTAGGATTGTTTGTCAGTGGGCTGTAATGCCAGGAATGCTCAGTACTGGCTCGCTTCTGTGTGTGTTTGAATTTCCCTCGCACTTTATTTTGTCTCTCTAGCGGCATTTTAGATCTGTGGTGACACCCCCACGCTCACTGAGCTTTAAAGTAAAAGTGAAATAACAAATACTGTTTCCCTCCCGAGAGCTATTTCCGTGCACTGACACACACACACACCTCCTGCCTCCCCCTGCCCCACTAGAGACTGTCCCACCTAAACTCTGCAGCAGCCTTTTCTAGCATGTTCCATCCAGCCCTCATGACATCACTTTCTAAATGAGTGCACACACTTAATGTGCACATGGACACATTTGTCTGGTGATTCAAAGCTTGAGTCAAACCTTAGTTCAGCTGTAGGAGTTCTGCAAACCTCTTCTAAAATAAACATGTTTAATATTAACATAAAACTAAACAAGGACACATTCTCATTTCCATTTACTGAGCATACCTTTTATTTATTCAATCATGCATAGAACGTTTATATGAACGCTAGAACAAGTAGATGATTCTCTGCGCTTACTAGCTTAGCTTAGCCTGATTGAAGTTATTACTTTGTTTCCTAGGTTTTTATAAGTATTCAGTCCAAACCTCATATATCTGCATTTAGAGATTTCTCTGTCTCCAGTAAGTTAAAACAGCTGCACACCTTTTCACCGCGTTACACAACAGCAGATTTCACATCAAAATGCCAGAAAAGGACATTTAGGACATTTTACTTAAGCAAAGACCATGTTTCCCTACATTATGAGTCATTGTAAAGTGTAGGTTCACATTACAATGAAGACGTTGCTAATTTCCAGTTGTTTCGAGACTCTTGTTGAGAACTTGTGATGAACTGTACCGGCAACACGTAGATGACGACCCACACATCTCCTCCAGCTGAAGCTGCGCTGTCAGCTCGCTCCAATCATGCAGTTCAAATAAGACATGTGTTTCCCCTTTGCACCATCAGGATGATGTCATTTCCACCGTGTCTTGTGCTCCCAGAGAACAGCTTAATTTAAAACATGTCCATGTCCTGACTCAGGTCAGTGTGAGTCTCAAAGGTTTGTCTTGCTTCAAGAGAGATGCACCAAAGATAGCCACAGAGTGTGAAACTCCCTGAGGATAATGGATAAGTGGGACATTATAATCACTCCCTTGAGCGAATAAACCTTTTTTCAGGAGAGGTAATAGCACATATACCAAGCTATGGTGAGTTTGATTTGTGTTGTGGAAAGAAATTGTAAAATCTCTGTCATTACTGCATCTCTGTCCTGTCATCAGGTTCCTTTCACACAGATGTGTGCACAGAATCGTAGCCACACACACTCTCCAAATTAAAGCTTCGCACTATTATCCCTGGAACTTTTTACCTTCATCATCTAGACACTATAATATGTGATGAAATCATTTTCATCTCAACTGCTGCTACTGCTTAGTCCTCTGTGAAAGGGAGTAGTGGAGCAGCATTTCTTCACTTTGAAAACGACATTTACATTTATTACATATAAATGCTTCAAAGACTCAGTATAGATCTAATAACCAGAAAGACTGACAATGTGCCAAAACAAGTGGAGCCCAAGGCCATGAGATTACCATGATGTTCATTTTAAAACTACTTGCAATAGGCTTCACACCAGCAGGAAATCATTTCCAGTGTGTTTACTGAAGACTTTTACCCCCAGCTCATAAAATGTCAGTCTTCTCCAAACATTTTTATCCTTTGTTGAAGAAGGACTCTGCATGATAGCTCAGTGGGTAGAGCAGTCACCTTCAAACCCAAGGGTGCGGAGTTCGATTCCCAGTCCCACCACTTTACATGTCGAGGTGTCCTTGGACAAGACACTGATACCCTGTAGTAGTTGTACTTTGGAGCAATATGAATATATTTATTTGTAGGATTTTACAACTTACCTTTATTGCATTATATTTTTTCTTGTATTTGCCAGTTACAGGCTGAAGTTAAATAATGTAAATATATTGTTTTCTGATAGGAGTACACTTAGCTTTGTACCTAACGTACATCTGTAGCCTGGCATTTGATTAGATTACTTTCCAAACATATTTAATATATTCATTTCATTGTATTCATATTTTAAAATGTTAAGACTTTAATGTTTCGCTAGTTCATGTTAATATTTGTGTGCGTGTGTGTATTGCATTTAATATTTGTCATGCATATTAGTTCAAAAATAGGTTTTTCTTATTATCATTTGTCAGTAATTGTGGTGGAAGTGCTAAACCTGAGAGCCCGTTTATTCAGCCATATGTGAAGTATCATAAGGCAAATTTAATCATGAGGACTAGATTACTATGTATGGTCTGGCTGTTCCCAGTAAAGTGACTTCACGACTAAGATCACCATTATCAGACATCTGTAGTCTTCAGTCAATCTGCTGATTCCAGTGGACATCTCTCAACTTTTCAATAATGCTTTTGGAGCTCAGTGTGAAAAAGGAAGGAGTGGGACTGACTCACATCCGGCAACATAAACAGTGACTGGTAAGACTTTTAAAAACCCAAAGTCTGACTCTTTAATACCACTCTGCCTATGTCTGCCCAGATTTTTGATTTTGACTCAGACAAAATGGCATGGATATGGTAGTCGGTCAAGCAAACAGGGCTGGGTTTCCAGTGGTAACATGGGTGGGAGAACAGGCCGGCCTTTGTTAAAAAGCTTTAGTATCACAGAGGAAAGAGAGGCCATTGTGCTTTAGAAAAGCCTCCTTATACTTCATGTCCTCAGATTGTAATGGATCCTCAGCCCCAGCTTAACAAATGCAACTAACTCCAGACGACAGTATATGCATATCAATGGGTCTGGATACTGGAAATGAGCCACTTTGTTGTCATCAGCTTATCAAGTACAGAACAAACACACCCCCATCCACCCATCCCAAGGAAAGGAGATTTAATCCAACTCTTCTCACGTGTGTAATAGAAACTATACTATTTATGATGGTCATGTGAAATATACAACTCGACTGGTGAAGCAGTTCAGATAATGACCAGTTTGAACTAACTGCAGCCCTCTGAACCAAAGATTCAAATGTCAACAATCATTATAGGCCAAGGTTAAAATAAAATAACCACAAAACAAAAGACTGATGTTGTTCTTTTTTTAATCTCCCAAAACGAATGCTTCTGTTCCTGAAAAGAGAAACAGAGAGATCTAGAAAACACTGACTGCACAGTTCTCAATTTACAGATGTTTTTAGAACGGTTTAGGGTTCAATTCAGGCACTTGGAATCATAACAACGTTCCCATTCTGGACAACAAATACATCTTTGGTCCGGTGTGTAATTAAAAAAAAATAAAGCCAGAGTATGAAAAAAACACCAGCTTCAAAATGTATTTCTGACATACAGTATATAAAGCTTCATAAAGACTTTTTAATACTTAAATATGATATCGTCGCTACATCTCAGAAATGACCAGCAATCTTACAGATGTTTTGCAGGAGAAGAGAGAGAAAAACGAGTATGTTGGCTCAATCAGACGTACAGCAGTACAGGATTGTTTTAGTCAAGTCACCTTTGGCAAATGTGGATTTCCTTTTCTGTGTTTTCAGTCAACTACCTTTAAACAGATAGAGTGTTGGAGACACATACGAGTGGTAAGCGTCCTCCGGTTCAGCTACAGGGCAGCCATGTCTGATATGAAGTACTGCATGGCGAGACCTGAGGCGGCTGCACGTGTGCGATGTAGTAGTTACTGAAGTTGATATCCTGTACGTACGGAGCCGGCTGGTAGTAACACGTGACATTCGTTACCGTGGGGATGGCGTTCTGCTCCGCCAGCACCTTCAGCGCCAACATGGAGATGAGGCTGAGCGTCTGCCGCCGCTCGTGGCCCATCAGACACACGGTGCTCTCATTGACTACTTGGTGCAGAGTAATCAGGCACTCGTAGCGCTTGTGCTCGATCCCCGCAAAGTGGTTTTGCAGATAGGCCTCCAGCTTCCTCTGCTGCTCACCTATGTCGGGGAAGTCAATGAAGAAGCGTGAGCACATGTAGCGCTGCATCTGCTTCATGTCCGCCTCTGAAGCGGGTCGGAACCCTTGCACCAGAAGGTGACAGTACTTCAACAAGCCGCCCCCTCTGATTTCTTCCGGGCTGCGTGTGGCTATGGTCTTCTGGCACAGGTGATCCATGGCCTCCCTAAAGTCACCATACACACTCTCCCCAACCACAGTGGGGTGAAAGCTCTCGGACATGGGCGTCTCTGAGCAGCGGTCAAATAAGAGCAAAGAATCGAGACAAATCTGGAAGGAGTCCACGCTGAATTCAAACTGCCGCCGTAAAGAGTCCACAAATTTTAGCTCCACATTCTTCCCCGTGTTGTTGGACAGGGAGATGAGACTCCAGCGATCCGTCTCATTACAGACTTTCACCAGTTTCTGTACATAGACCTCTTTGAGAGTCAGTGCTGTGATGCGCTCCTTGGAGACGCCCGCTGGCAAGAAGTCCAATAGGCAGTCAAGTACAACATCCTTCACGAGACGGAAGGCCTGGTCGTCTTTCAGCGACAGCCCAAAGATCAGGTCGAGATCTTTGTAGCCCAGTCCAGTGTCCTGATGGAGCACGTGGCTGGCGGCAGACCCATTGAGCCTCACGTCTTTAACACACACGCCTCTCTCCTCCAGCCGTGCCCGCACCACCTGGACAGGGAGGAGACAAGGTTACAGAATGTGATTAATTGCATCCTTAAAGGTCGGTGGGTTCTTCTTGCAGACATTTGTCAAAGGGGTGAAAATCTGCTGAAATCATTTTGAAGCTGCACAAATGATGAAACAAAACCTACACCTCTAACATGACTCAAGTTAAACTTTAGAAATATGTCCAAATAAGTTCCACATGGACTTAGTGGAAATCAATAGACTGTGAAGGCAAGATCAATACTGCTACTCACAAAAGTCCATTTCATCACCATCAGCCTCAGTCTGAACAAACCCTTAAAGAGCCCAAACAAAGACAGAAGCCGAGCTGGAGAGTCTGTGCCCCAGGTCCACCTCCCTCTGGGTCAGACTGTCTTATCTTATCACTAAGTACAGTGATAAGATTTATAATTCTGAATTGCAACCGAGAGAAAGAACACCAGTGTACAAGTCCAAAAATAAAGTCAAAAGACGTAACTTCTGTTCAATAAAGGTCAGCATTTGAAGTGTTTTTCCTTCCTCTGTAGCAGCGATCTGATATGTTTCTGTGTGGACACATGTGAGAGACAGTGTCTGCTAAAATCCCTGCTGCTAAGTACAAAGCAGAAACATGACATGAGTCCTGAAGACAACATGGCATTATTACACAGAAATGAACCCATGTCCCTCTGGCTGTGAGGTCACAGCACCAACCACCACCCAGCCCACCTGCTTGACTACTGATCTACTTGGTGCCCTAAAAATCTACTCCTCTAAAAACATTTGGAAGTGATCAAAGCAAGCAAACCAACAAAAACAATGCATTAAAGCCTTGGCTTTACGTGTAATCTGCAAGCTACTGCAGACAATTCAAACATTTAACCTGCAGCAGAAATTTGTAGTCGCACACCTGCACATCTAACTCTCCCTACTGGGCCTGACCTGTAAGATGAATTTCTGTTAACGTTCTCTCCCATGGTGATCAGATAACAAGCTGGCTCTATTTATACATACTGGGTCAGGCTACAGACACACATTTGAAAGCAAGTAAACTCTCTCACACACATGTGGGGAGGGAAGACAAAGTCAGAACAGCCTAACTTGGCAGTAATAGCGTTGTAATCATTAAGTCAAGTGGTGTTGATTGGGTTCAAACTCCGACCAGGAGCAATAACCGTGTGGTTTTTTTTGTGCTTCTGGGCCAGAATGAAATTAAGTGCTGCCCCACCACAGGCTACATGACCAGATACAGCTGATAAATGAAGCTCCCCACGCCCTGGAAGCATAGGTTCCCTTTGCTGGATTTAGATCGTACCAACAACATGACTCCTGTTGTGTCTCAGATCGGGAATAACTTTGATGCTAGCATGCTGCAGCAGACGTTAGTTACCTATTTACCCCTGTAGCCCTGCAGCAGAGCCTTTACCATACCTCCCGGGATGCATTTACTGACGAATGACGTCAAACCTGTTTGTATCATTTCATTTGTTATGACCGGAGACTTCACGCTGACAAATGTTCAGTCAACCACTAAATGCATCCATGTGACAGAAATATTTTTGACTGAAATCATGAGGTTTCCACAAATCCAGGGGAAACATAGAGTCCCCACATTTGGGGCTCAAACCTGCATTTAAGCCTCCTGCAAGCTCAATGGAGCATTCATCCTTCCACAACCACAAGCATGAAGCTTTGGCCTTCACATACGTGTTAAGCTCATCTTGAATATGTCAAAGTGTAAAGGAAATGGAAAAAGAGACTAACAGTGTCAGGACTCAGCCATATCATAATTTTGATATAGGGCTTATGCTCTGCACTCGGTTCATAGCCGCCAATCTATAGACACCACAAGGGAAGTGAAATGTGATCCAGCCACAACGCACAGCAGGCTGGAAATGCGGACGGACTTTGGCATTTGTCTGTTTCATAGGTTTTAAGTTGGACTAGAGAAGCTGAAGTTCTTCAAGTTTCCTCCTCGTCTGTTATTTGAATGTGAAAATAGTGGATACTTAGACACATCCAAGTGTTGTGTTATATTGTTCTTTCATTTTCATCCATACTGTTTAATACGTATTAAACACTGAGATCACTCACAGGGAAGTTACAGGCCAGAGACCAAATACCTTTTGATGAGATGTGTACCTGAACCTACCAAAGTCGTTTAAAGACTGTCAAGGTTTAAATTCAGAAACCACCCGAGGGGTTTAATGTTAATGTGAAACTAATACCTTCTAAGTATAACATGAACATTTCTGGGTGTTACCCTTCTGTGTGTGAAGGTGAAGTGTTAGCAGGCTTCACAGTGTTAAACACACGCACAACTAAGTGTGGTCAACTCTAAACTTCTATTCCATATCTACACATATGTAATTATGATGAGCCATGCCTTAAGTCTGCTCACAGCTTTAATACCTGGACAATCTGGCGAGGTTGCACGGACAGCGTGGGGAAGTTTCCTCGGCCGTGGATGGGGACAGCCTCCCCCAGGATCGCATCCAAGCGCCGCACCTGATCCCAAGACAGCACACTGAACCTCCGACTCTGATCACCCGCATCACCGCAAGACATGGCGATGTTCACTCACTCCCCGGGATGAGAAACCAGCGCAGTGTGAGTCAGCGCCTTCTCCGCACTCAGCTCTGTATCTTGTGCGTAAAAGCGCGAGTCTGCCAGATATTCCCGTGGATGTGAGTGGTGTGCGGGGTGCAAAAAGTTAGTCGAGTGTGGAGGTGTGAGTGGGATCTGCCGTGTCCTCCGCTGCGTGCCGCTGAGACCCGGTCAGTCTGCAAAGAACCGATCCATAAGGAAGGTCCAGAGCGTTTAAAGCCGCCTCATTAGCATGCGCCCTGGGATTGGCTGCTGGATTTGGTCGTCGCTTCTCTCTGCACGGGAACACCCTTCGTGTGACGCACTTGAGAGCCTCCTCCCTTCTCCTCTAACCATGGTGAGCCCTGCTTTGCTGACAGGGTTTTCCCTCAAACAGGTTTTATGATCCAACAGTCTCATGATCCACATCACCTCAGCAGCAGCAATTTTAGAAATGAGTGTGGTTTTGTAGAGATAAAGTATTTATGTCACATTAAAGCACATCAGAAAGTTGTTTTTTTTTGATTTACCAAAGATATGAGTTTACAGTTGTGCAAACACCATCTGCACCTTTGCGTGTAAGATACATTTCTGTTTTTGCCGTAGCAAATGTTTGCAGAGCATTCAGGATGTTTTGGCAGCTACACCCTGCTTCATCATCATACAGGCCCACAGGAAGCAGGAGGAAGCAGTCCTATGCACATCTATGTGACTTTGTCCAGGCAAGATTATCCAGAATCCGAGGTTACCACAAGCCTAATTTACCAACCTCTAGGACAGCATTTCACAACAGCTCGTCAAAGAAACCAGCAGCTGCGTTGTTGTGAGTTACACATCTAAAAGACAGCTGGTTCGGCCAACGTGTACCAGAGGAAAAGTACACGTTGTGTCATTTAAATCACCTCACAACCAGTCACAGTTATTCCTAGATTGTTACATCAACCGTTTGAGTTGAGAAAAGGGGAGTTTGATGCTGAGCCTGACTGATAACACGACCTGCTAACATTAGCTCATGCAGATATGTCAGCCAGTATAATAGTGTCCACCACAGTCTTGTAGTTTATTTTCCAACTGTAAAATCTATGAAAAGTCTTTGTCAACTTTCCTCGTTGACAAACTAATAAGACACTTTAGCAATGGGTATCAAACCTGGAACACATTTTTAGGGCATAGTATTTTGTGAAATTCAGTGAAATACAGGACAAAAATGTAGCTTTTGACTCTCAACTGTGAAGCTTCACAGATGTGCCTGAAAAACATGTGCATTACGTCCAACACACAGTTCACTACACATTTCAAAATAATAGAAATCAAATGTAGTATTTAGTATTTACAGTAGCTCCGTATAGTTATATATTTTTATCTATATTTTACTAAAATTACATTTATTTACATTTCCCAGCCACATACAGAAACATAAAACTAAGCATTTTGCAAATGCCTTGTCTCTTCATTGAAGCTGCCTGTCAGCAGCTACCGTAGGTATTTAAACTATGATAACGGGGTGTTAAACTGTAAAATGCTGCTTGCTGATCATACATTTTTATAGGTCCTTATCATCTTCAGCAAAGGACTGTGTTTAAAGTGGAAAGCTGATGCCCAGATATGTTTGTTCGTTCATTCAATGGAAAATGAAAACCCACAAACATAAGCATTCATCTAATTTGCTTATGATTATGCTGGGGTTTCTGAAAAGGTTGTGATAACCCATGATGCCCTTCATTGTAGCTTTCCATTTACATTGTCAGATACCTCGCCGCCACTTGTTTCCATGCTGCCTCCTTATCTGTGAAGGTTTATTTGTGTGTGGGTGAAGGTAAAGACACATTCCTCCTGTCTGAATAGAAATGTTGGGTTCTTTAAGGATTAGTGTATTTGAAGAGAACTAAGTTCACATGAATATTCTACGTATATTAAATGACTTTATCTGGCTGGTGAATGTCAGTAAACATCCCTTAATGAAGGACCTCATACAGTTGTAGACATTATTCACAATAGCAGACGTGACTCTTTTAGTGGTGAGAAGATCTTAAAAGTTTCCCACTATGTAATTTCACTCTGACCAACACAGGGAGAAACTTCAATCATTTTCTCTTATAAATGACCCATGTGCGTCACCATTTTCAAAATTCCCTACTTTTTATACCTGTCCACACAATGCGCTCTGCACCTGTAAAATGTTTACAAGACAGTAAAGGTCACTCCGTGATTGACTGTTTCTAGTGATGCAAATGGAAACACGCGCTCCTACGCACTCAGGCGCACAAGGCATCATAATGTCATCCACAAACATGTGTGTGAGTGTTTGTTTCACGCATCTGGAAGCTGATACTGTTTCCCAGGCTTCTGAAAGGTCAGGTCATTGGCATATCTAGATTTTGGTCTCCAGGGAGGATCGTTTCATATCCATGCGATGTCAACATAAACCTGCTTCCGTAGCAACAGCATCCACAGTTGTCGGGCAGCTGGGCAGAGGTGGCTCCAGCTGAGGATCCTGCCAGGTGCCTGTGTGAGACATCTGCGTCATCCAACTATAAATAACCTGCCGTGAGGTTGCTGTGCATCATGGGAGCACAGCCAGCATTTACCTGAATGTGAAACACTTGGGGACGAGAGAACAGTGATAGCGGATAAATGTCAGACGTGCTCAGGTTCCCTCGCAGAGTCGCGTCAGAGGGAGTTCGCTGGTTCGCATGTTTCCCAAATAAACCTTCTGTTATGTTAGGTCGGTGTTTTTGTTTTATCCTCCGTTTATTCCTGAGTTGACATCCTGCTGGAGTCATGACAACTGAGACTTGTGTGAGTCTTGTAGGTGCGGTGAGATAGCCAGTATTGAAACACACCTTAAACAAACGACGCACTAGACAAGTGTATGTTTCACTCCTCACCATGCTCCATGGCTCCAGCATAAAAATAATGCTGACAGCTTGAGTACGTCGAAGGCCTTCAATGAAAGTTTGTCAAAGACATTTGCGTGTTTCTTTCTGTTCCGTTTGTGCACAGAGGCTGATGAAAGTGATTGTTGTTAAAAGTGTCTGCCGTTCTTTGCCCTGTGTAGCGAGTTGAAGGGGAACAATGTGGCGAAACAGGCTTCACTCAAGTGCGAGGGAAAGATTGGACGTCACAGGGTGTCGTAAAAGAGGGACCGAAAATTGATGTTGCCGAACAACAGGCAGTGAAGTGTCACAATGATCAATTGTGCGAAGACCGATGACACTGTCTGTCACACTGGATGAATTGTGTATCTTTTTTCCTCACTCGTGTGTCAGGGCTTGGGCAATTTGAGTGAACCGTTTCCTCCTTAAGACATTTGATACTGAGAATATTCAGGTGTGTTTTACCAGAAGAAGTGTTTGCTATTATTAGAGTGTGCATCATGTGTAACTTTGGACAGTGTTGCCATGGCTAAAATAGTGAGGCAGCTGCTGCTGTAACAGTCTGACATTACCCTGCATGTTTAATCTGGAATCAAAGTATTCATCTATTTTGACTTTGTGAATTAACTCAACCAGTTTCTGTTGGTTATTTTCTGAGTCTGCCATGTCAGCAGATATACAAGCAGGTTGAGTTGACCAGTCACTCTGGGCGGCAAAGAGGCCTACCTGCGATAGAGAAAACCGTGATAAGAGAGGTGAGTTTACTTTGCTCCCGATGACAAATCTGTTGGACGAGGTTACGCAAGCAGCCGCGCTGCTGACGTCAGACTCCCGACGCTGCCTGGTTGATTGATTACAGTAGTACTTGGCAGAGCGGAGCGCTGTGCTGCTCGAAGAAATAAATACACAAAAATACATCACGGATTCAAGTTGCATTGTACGTCTGGTCCTACAGCTGCTCACGCCTGTACATCAGCTTTAACACCAGTCATGTTGCGAATCCCACTAGTAGTGTGTGACGTATGATATAAAAGTATATCGTGCTCAAAAGTTAGATGTTATGTGGAGTGTGACTCACTTTTTTCTCCAAACAGGTGAAAAGACTGAATGAATCTACTCAAAGGTATACAACCAGACAAGAGTAAAGGTACTTGAAGTGAGTCAACCACACACACACACTCATATCATTGTCTACCACTAAACAATTGTCAAGCATGTTCTTTGTGTTGACGAGTTAGGCCTTATCAGGGCCCTTTGTCATAGTAACTCAGAATTTACGGAAACCAAATGGTAATTGCTGGTGTCTTCTCCTTGTAAGTCGCTTTGGATAAAATGTCTGCCAGGTAAAGTAAAGTAAAGTAAGAGATGACTAATTATTTTAAACGAAATCTGTGTTTTCCCAGTAGATCAACTCTCCAGTTTCTGTGATACAGAACCGTGAACCGAGGGCGTCCTGTCCAGAGGAGTCACGTCCTTTCATGACATCCCCAGATTCAAATTCTTAACTAAGCACGTGCACAGCCCAACACGTGTGACTTATTCCTGCTTAAAGAAATGCCTGTGTAAGAGAGAGGAATGTACTGTATGGCTCTGGTAATTAAACACCCGCATTTCCTTCTGCGTGTCAGCGCCATCCTAACTTGGACCGTTTCCTTAACCGAAGCTCAAACTACATTACGTTATGCAACAGCCCCACACCTGCCGCAGCAGAACATGTAGGGTCCCTGTTGCAAATTAAGAAAACAAACCCACAATTTGCCTCACTTCCCGGCTTTGGTGTTAGCGGATGAATGGTTCCCTCTGGGTTCTCATTCTTGTATTTTCCTTAACTCATCAAATACTACAAACTACACTGCGGGGATGTAGAAACGTGTTGACAGCTGCAGATACAGTTGAGTCACCCTAAAGGTTTATGTTCTGTAATTCTCCTAACACGTGTGTCTGGTGTGGACTTACATATTAAAAGCTACCAGAGAGTTGGACCAGCTCCTAAAACTCTCTGGAGCATTCACCTGACGCGAGAGGGAACCCCTATTTAGCAGCAGGCTCTGATTTCATTCCCAGAAACCTGGTTCCTTATACCCCCACCCCACCGCTCTCCAGCAGCAAAGAGAAAAAACTCCTCTCAAAAGAGTGTAACACATCAAGGAGTTATTGTGTCAGTAATCTTTAGGGTTAATCGCGGCAGAGATATTGAGCGGCCTCACAGACACCGTCTCTTAGGGAAGGTCGTGATGGGATCGCAGCAGCTTGGCTCGTGTAACTGATATGGCAGGTCTGAAAGCAGCAGAGCCCGTTTTATCCACATCTCAGCGAGGTGAAACCATCTGCCCAATGAGCAACTAATAAAATATGTTAGCATCACGTTTCTCAGATCACCGTCCAGATTTCTTACATCCTTCTTCTGGAAGGATTATGGGATCAGACAGAAAGTGTGCGCTATCATGCCGTGGGTCAACGAAGATCAGCTGGATGTCCCAAGAGCTGCAAAACATCTATCAAACAAACAAGGCACACATATTTATGCAGGCATTTACAAATGCATGGCAGGTGTTTGGGAATACTGATAACAAAACAAGCTTTTGGACAAAAACAAACCCAAACCTGGCTTAGCGGTGACGTGGTGGGATTTATGTTGTGCTGTAACTGAAAGCAGACACGAGGCAGGCATGTTGCACACATGGCCAAAAGCTGCTCTGAGTTATAAACTTCAGAGCTTTGACTCGTCCTGTCTCACGTTTTAGATCAACAAACCATTTCACCTCTACGTCTCGAACATTTCACTGAACCACGAAACCCCCCCGGAGACCTGCGTTTTACTGCAATCCACCCTTCTGCCTCTCAAATGAGCCTTTTTATCTTTCTCCCCTTTACATAACTTCATGTTAGGCAACATATAGATAAACACGATATGGAGTATTTAACCTGTTACTGCCTCATAAACTGTACTGTGGCCTCAGTGATTCACCTTGTAGTATCTGGTGTGTCATCAACTTGACCCACTTAATTTTACTTCTCACTTTATTGTCCCAGGCCATGACCATGTGCGTGACATTCAGTGTTACACAACATTCCTACAGTGTATGTATGTCTACAGTACCCCTGGTTCTTTACCTCATATTATAATGTATTATAACGGCCTGGTAGCTCAGTGCTTAAGGCAGAGGGCTGGGATGCAGAGATAGCGGGATCGATTCCCAGCTGAGTCACCCAGACCATCCCTCATACCAGGTGTGTTCCTGAGCGAGACGCTCAGCACCGGCTCCCCGAGCGCTGCCTGTGGCTGCTATATGCGGTTAGCATGTATTTAAATAATAAAAGTACACTGGAGCTGCCTTGAAATGTGAGTAGCATTTAAAAAGCAGAGAATGCTTTGCCTCAGTATTAAATAGTCTAAAATACAAAAGAAAAGTGTTGCAGTGTAAACTTATGAACAGAAAATGAATTATATAAGCAAACAAACGTTATCAAAGGTATGATAATGGCTGCTGTGGTCATGTCTGATTCTCTGGTACCCTGGTACGCTAATCCAGCTCCATGGCACATTTTCAGGTTTCCATGGGGAGCTCTTTCCACTTCATCACTCACAGCTGCCCTTTTTCCACTGCCATAAACTGGGATATCATGTTTTTATGTTGTTGTTTTTTAACCTTAACACTTATCTAATCAGTATGCTGAAAAGAAATGCTGAAACATGAAATGTTACAGTTTAGCAGATACGGTATCTCAGAAAAGTGAAAAAGAATTTACAGTTATTCAAGATAGTAGGTCACGATTAAGTTCATTATAAGTGCATATGATCAATTTACATTTGATATATGTTGTAGATGCTCTAAGATAATGTCAGCCTAAAACAAAAAGTATGCTCCAAATAATCTCCCTCATATAAAACCTCGCACTTATCAAATTACCTTGGTCAGCAAACATAATACAAAACCAACCAAATGCACTAAAAGGTTTTTGGGTTTCTTGAGTGTTAACACAGAGGCTGCCATATGCCGCCATGTCTAAACACACAGATCACCACCCTTGTTACACCTAGAGTAATTCCTGGAAAAGCTGTGCACAAACATACAGTATGGATAAGTACTGACCAAACTCCACACAGAGACTTAATCGCCAGGTTGCCATGGATGTCCTGTTCAGAAATACTTAGTGTCATATGAGATACATTAGTTTCTGATCTGCTTTAACTCTTCGTAGGTTTTATTTAGAGCTTTCTCCAGCACGCTCTCACCCATAACCAAAAATAAAATCATGCAAGAACAATTGTATTTCAGATCAATCAAATCTTCATGCATGTCAGCCACAGGCAGCTGATTTGTTCGGCCCAGCACAGGGTTAATTATGTCCAGCACACAGAGAAACATGTTCAGTTCTAGACACTGCAGCTGCAGTGATGCTGACAGCTGCCCTGACTGTGAGTCACCTGTTTTGTTTTCAGAGGTACTTCACTTTTGCTCTACTCAGACCAGCGAGCGATGAGAAAAATACTTGTGAGAGTGTGACACACAGCTGCACACATGACAGCGGTGCCAAATGTGGATGGTTTATTTTAAAGAAGTCAGCAGCGAAACAGACAACTCACCCCTTCGGACTGGGTGGCCTCCCTGCCTCTGTGATACTCCAGTTGGGGGTTAAAAAGCATGATACACTCCGGCGAGCGGAAAATCACCTGCAGCCAGAAAGGTCTTAAATAATTCACGTCGACACACAAACCCACTATGCACTGAGGATGTGGAATCGTTACTGATGTTGTTTTATTCTTCTAATTTCAAGGTTTTCTCCTTTTTCAAGTCTTTTCTACTCAGTGGAGGCTTGTGGTCAAAATGCAACCCAGCTGTTGAGGTAGTGATGCTTTGGCTTTGTCCCACTGAGCCAAATGTCTGAGCACGTGTTTAACGTTAGCTTACAATACATAGCAGCGAGGTGCTTCAGCAAGGAGTCTTTTGAAGTCCGCTCAGGTATAGTCCATCAAAGTTGTCAAAGTTTACAGTAAATGTGTTTCATGCATGACTGGGATTCTGCATGTGAAGTCAGAAAAACTTTATGCGTTATGGACGAGCTTAAAGCAACATTTCTCCCTTCTCTGCACACTGAGGTGACAGCTGAGCTGAAAGGCAATCAGACTCTAAACTCAGCTGCCACTGTCCATCCGTTGTGATCGCTGACCTCTGGGCTATTTTTCTCCAGTGTTCAATTCAAATAATTACAGGCTGAACAGTTGCTTAAAATGTATAACCCTGGGTACGGAATAAACATCACATTGTTAGCAATGCCAAAGAAACTATTTACCACACTCTGAAGGATGACAGTCCATTTTGTATGGCAATTCACAAAGGGAACAGTCACAGTCCTAAAGACTGAATCGTATTTGAGTGCACCTCGGGGGAGAGAAAGGCAGCAGCTTTGACAAACTCATCTTTTTCCGTTCTGGTCTACATTATGCTGTACATGCCCTGATTTGGGAACTTGAGCATGAGAGTCTGTGTCGCTCCGTTTATGCTGATGGTTTTTCCTAAAGTCACAAAGGTGGAAAATTGAAGAAAATTATTCATTAGAGAAGAAAGAAGTAAAAACCGGAACGTCAACAAAACTGATCATTTTATTTGACCAAAATGTTACAGCTCCACTGTCACATCCAACAAAATACAAACAAGTTTGTTCATACAAGCTCTGCTTGTAATGGTCTCTACACAACCTACAGCTCTGCATCCAGACTGAGCGGTTCTTCACAAACAGCCTACGTAGCTACAGCTTCAGTGCTCAATCACAAAAGAATAACAACACATGAAATGCTTTTCTTCTACTGGTTTTCATACCACTATCCATCCTGCAATCTCTGTTCACATCCTGCCCCCTAGTGGCACAAACTAACTTCTCACGTACTAAAATAAACTGCCGTCACTGCACACTGAGGGTTAGGTTTCATGCTGCTAGAGCAGTAAAGGTCACAGCCGTTAAAATGTCAGCTTGCCCTACAAGAGGCCTCATCAACATTTCTATCACTGTGCTTGAAACAATTCAAAAGTTTAGCCACCAAAAACACTGAAGACAGGTGATATACAGATGCCAATGTGCATTGAAAGCTTCCCAGCAGATCACAATTACAAGAAAAAAAGTGTGTCGGCAGCAGCAAATCTGATTTAAACACTTCCAACAAATAAAACTGCAAAGTGGATAAAATACAACACATAAAGGACCTATTTGTGAAATGTTCTTTCACGACATCTTAAATCAATTAGCATTTAATCACACATTTAGAAGATCTTAACAAATTCACTGTCATTTAATTGTAGTCTCCTAAAGTGATACAACTCACAAGAAGAGCAGCTATTTGCCAGTCAGAGCATATGACGTACAGGACATGCAGAACTGACTACAACGTACGGGAACATGTCTGATATGCATACAATAAAAATAAAAAACACATCTTGTCCTCTCCCCTTCAAACAAGTATTCATTTACCCAAATATAGTCAGAGGATCCAACCAATGACGCTTGAATGATGCCGATCTACACGACAGCACAGGACATTAAGCCAAGACCATTCCAAATGATCACTAAGAATCAGCTCTGTCCACATCACGCAAGTTCAGTAAAGCGAAACATCTTGCATCGCCAACGGAGAGCATTCCCAGATCTTAAGACCTGTTTGCATAAGATATTAGTAGGAACTTAAACACAGCGGCTGTGATGTATGGCTTGAGGTTCTCTGGAAGGTGTGGAGGCAGGTGGGTGTCTTAATAGAAAGGTGTTTAAAAAAATATCTCTATATTGTGCTTCCAAGTATTACTAAGAATTACCTCCATCCTGAAGGACACAAACATCAAGTTATTGTTGATACAACTCACAGAACATAAAAACTCTTAATCCACCCATCATGACATCTTTGTAAACCAAACGGCAGCATATGGTGACGTGAAATCTCTTTGTTGCCAAAGACATTGTGACTAATGTCAGAGCAGTGAGTGCAGCAGGAAAAGTCTACTATGACTCCTTCTGCTCTCTTATGGGTGCACTCATGGTAGCGGAATAAAGTCGATGTCGGGTGCATTGCCTAGAATTAAAGAGGCACGGCTCAACGAAGGGGACGGTGAAGCCAGACGAAAGGCTGGGTTGATAGAGTGCAGCGAGTCTCTCTTGCTGCTTCTGCTGAACCGGGGCCAAGGAGCTGAGCAGCCAGCTGGTGATGAAGGCTCTGTTGAAGGTGCTGCTATGCTGGAAGCCTCCGAGCCCAGAGGGGTGGTCTTCGGAGCGCCGGGAGGGCACACGCCATTCAAGTCTGAGGAGTGGATCATCCTCTCCAGTACATCCTTGGTGCCCTGGGTACACTGCGTGGAGAGGAGAAACAAAGAAGTCAAGGAGGTGGAGAAGATTGGCCACACCAGCAGTTTGTGTTGACGACCAACAGCAAAAGCAGGATAAACATCTATGCATTGTGTTTAAAATTATTAGTTTATAAGTCATCAAGCAATGCACTGTGAAAAAGTGGTGAAGCATGGAGGTGGTGAGTTAGAGCAGACAATGCAATTGGAAGACAAGCAGCTGCTTCGTCCTGTGGTTTCTCTGGACAAGACAAAAGTAGGAGGTACAGTTTATACAGTCACCATGCATGCACACACAACAAATCCCCAGTCACGAGCGGGAAAAAAATCTCATATACAGAGAGGACAAAGGGACAAATCAGCACACTTCTAACGTGAGTTCCGACTAGTAGTGACTGATAGAGCAAATGTTAATGAAAGGAAGAGTGAACGGCAGTGAAGCATGCGCATTCAAGTATGGACGTACACCAATCCACACCAAACTACAAACCAATCACGAGATCTGCTTCAGCTGCATCCGAGTTTAACGCCAGGAATTTACACTTCTCAGAAATGCGTTAAGATGACAGCGACACGATACCTTAATGCAACTACAATATGAAAGATGATGGCGGATGATTAGTGAAGAGATGGGACTGGTTCAACATTCGACCCTACTCTTACCATCAACCGTCTACATGCAGCAGTGCCCTTCAGGCTGTGCAGGATAAAGAAATATCCTGACAGTTCTCCTCCTAGCAGGGTGGGATAGATACAGCACAACACGGAGTTACACAAATATTCAGGATATAAAAAGTCCAACAACTTGTACCTATAGAAATAAAGAATAACCTTGCAAAATACAAATGATCTGAGGGGGAAAAAAGAGGCAAAGCAAACTCAAAACAGACACCAAAACCCCAAAAATATTGTTTATTTAACATATAAAAAGACACTTCTTATGCTTTTTAGGTTAGTAACATGTGTTAAGTAAGGATTATATTTAGAAAATAAAGAAATACAACTAATACAATAAAGATATTTGATACGCTGATAGTACCAATTTAAGTCATGTGGCAAGTGATTCGTGTTAAAGTGCTGAAAAAGGCAAAAATAAAAACATTAGCATTTTCATGTCCGAATTAAAAAACAAAAACAAACAGTCATCATGTAATGTTAGTGCATACACCACCACAACATACAAGCAAACTCAGTAGTACAAATAGTAAGGAGGTAGATTAAGCAACATGTTGAATTCCTGTAAGCAAACAAATCCATGTGAAATACTATTAAAAGGTGCAAAAATTAACATGTACTTTCCCACGGCACAAAACAGCCAAAACAAAACTGCAGCAGTCTTACAAAGTAACTGAGCAACTCAAAGGTGACCTGAACAGACAGTCGTGGTATCGTCTGTGCAAATTCTCAAGTCGTTTAACTTCTTAATGAGGCCAAACTGTGTTACAAGTGACTTTAAAAAAAACATGTTGTTCAAAAGCTGCAGGAACAAATGACACAGCAGTATAATATCAGCACGTTGCATGACCATGCATTATCTTTGCAGCAGAGGTTGGTTGTGATTAGCTTATCAGTCTGCTTTGAAAATTTGGCTGTACGTGGTGTCTGTTTCAAGTCATTGTAAGGTCAATCGTAGCGATGTTGTTACAGGCTACCTAACCAAAAATAGGTCTTTCTTAAGAAGTGGCACAGATTGTGCTGCGTGTCGGTAAGTCTACCTTAAACTGGAAGTGGAACACAAAATGGAGAAGGCACACAGAGGCTAGGTGAACAACAACATAGGACCTATGGGACAGTGAGGGGTTGGGAGGCACCAGAGTCTGATTCATCCTACCATGTGCGTGTCATTCTTGGCTGCAAAGGGAGGGAGCTCTATCTCAGAAGCAGAAGCAGCAGGTATTGTCTCATCAGGCGGCAGGAGACCTCTCCTGTCAATCAGACTAGAAAACAGAGCAGAGGATTATATTATGTCGCACTTAAATATGGACTGTACCTGTGCTGTTAACATCAATATTCTTCAGAAAATCCAACACCGAATAAACTCAAATGTTTCTAGACACAAGCTTTGACGTGAGGAGTGAGGCATAGGTGAACTTTTGAGGAAATAAAATAAAAGGATGAGACTTCCTGTTGCCTTTGCTCACCTTGGGGGCATAGGGCCACATAATGTCGCGCAGCAGTTGGTTATAATGCTGTTGTAACTGTATGGGTTCCCAGACTCGTCTGCACCCCTTTTACTTGACCATGAGCCCTTTATCTGCACAATAAACACAGGACGTATATAGTCATTTAGTTTATAAAGTATTTTTAACAACCATACATTGATGTGAGAGCTTACATCTTCGTTTGTTGTGAGGTTGGAGGCGACCAAGTACGTATGGAAGCCTGAGAGGCCCAGTATGGACCAGATGGAGAAGAAGCAAACCACCAACTCCACCACAGTACACAGTAAGAGTCAAGGCATGATTTACATCACCATTATCAACGATTAGTATAGACAATTAAAATACCACAACAAACAATGTGCACATGTCCAAAAAGACGTTCACAGCTTGTATATCAGTAATGTGACTTCTTTTAAAAAACGAAACCAAATAATCATTGCAATGCAAACACTGTATCCCATACTGATCTAACAAAGAATCAATATAATATATTACATTATATTACCCACAAAATGTCCCACATTTTCTAAGGTGTATAATATCCACTGTCAAGTTAAGAACTGTGCAGGAGCTATAATTCTGACATCCAAAGATTATTCATAAAACTGCTTTTGAATTTCAATAAGAAAACTCCCAAAAGTCCAATTGAATAATGCGCTGTATGATAAATTAAAACAACTGTCCTTTTGGTATTTTTAGTAACTTACTGAGACACACACATTCAAACATGACAACATAATGTCATGCATTTAGTGCATACCATGAGAAAATAACCCACACCCTGCGTGTTAAAAAACTAATTTAACAACTCTGTAGTCATGCAGGCTATATTTGTCTAGCCACTGACATCATCTCTCAGGAACATGAGGCAGCAAACCTACTACTGTAAAGCCATCTGCCTAAAAGCGCTGCTTTGCTGGAGGCTAACTCCCTGATCCTATTAATCGTGGGCTTATGCTGAGCAGCAGTGGGAAACACCCTGTCAACAGTGTAACCCATTATTTCTTGGCAGTAAACAAGTACAAATTCAAAAGAAACAGACTAAATGTTTGAACATGTGGTATGTATAAAGGATATCTGGAAGGGCTCTCTTGAATGGCTTGAACAAGGCCTTTACCAGCTTGAGAACCTGGAGAGACAAGGACTAATCAGTAATCTTGAAGCGATATCACTACGGGAACATGAAACAACTACCGAGTCATGATTTTTTTGCAGAGTGAGAATACTTACGCAGGGTAATGTGCGTGACGACACAACCAAATATAAAAGACGTCAGAAAAGACAAAGAGATGATGAAGCTGTAGAAAAAGCGGTAGTTGCGTTTGCCCACGCAGTTTCCCACCCATGGGCAGTGATGATCAAATCGCTCTGCAGATGAAAAAAAACCCAGCATAAACACCAGACATTAGATGTACAACTGTACTATGGCCTAATACCGAGATACTAATATGTTAACTGTCAATTTAAATATTACAATTAGTGAAAATGAGAATAGACATTGACTGAATCAGACCAAGGTGGATCCTGGAATTATTCATATCTACTGGCTAGGCATATGTAGTTTAAAAACACTTAATAAAGTACACCAGTACTACCTACTGATACCTAATACAACCACTAGATCAATAAAGTCTAGCTGCGTGAAGGGCTTAAATCAGTTACAGTTTTTGCCAACGTATTGCATCTAGTAGATTATAGATTATGGTGGTGGTGGTGGGGGTGTAGACTAATCTACACTAACACTGACAGGTGCTAATATACCAATAGAACTAATATGCTAAAAGAACTGATCTTTCAGTAGGATAACAGAGACAGTCTGAAGTCACGAACTACTCTATCCTGCCAAAAGATCACCTAATGTTTTAAAGACCACTCACGCTGTATAAGCTGTGCACATAGAACATAACACAAAGCTGAATCTTTAAAATAATCCCTCTCAAAATAGGCGCTCGGGTTATGAATATTACGTAAATGTTAATTCTTGTTTGTGGTTTTATACAGTTAATTGATCTGCGATGTGTGAAAGGATGAATTGGTATCACAAACTTCAAACACAGCATCAATCTAGACCGAAGATATTTTTTTTGACAGCAGACAGTGAGCTGAATGAATGAAAACTTTCCACATAATCTACATATCTACACATCTCTACTTTGGGCAGTTTATTAGGTTGAGATTGATTAGTATACTTAAAACAAGTAGTGATTTCACAACACATCCTTACCGACACAGTTGTCACAAAGGCTGCAGTGGGAGGTCCGAGGAGGGCGGAACATTTTACAAGTGAAGCAGTATTTGAGCTTTACCACCTGCTGGTTGATGAGGATCTCCTTGGTCCGGGGAGGAGGGCGATATGTGGAGGATCCTGAGGTATCTAAAAATTTACAAAGTACAAGTGGAGAGACTCACACATTTGACCTAAACACTTTACAGAAGAAGAAAATACATCTTATAAGAAGGGATACATGAACTCCACTAAATTCTGTTTGCCATTGATACTCTTCAGCCATGATACAAAGTAAGCTGCTTAGGGGCATGTCTGCAGGTCTGTCACAAACACATCCCACAGTGATTCCCCCATATGGCAAAGCTCTTTTACCTCATCTCTCTCCCAGCGAGCATGTATTCCCAAGCTTTGCCTCACCTATCTGCTTCTCTATGTCTGCAGCTTCATCTGCGGTGGCTCTAGGTAGAATGCCAGGGTCAGTAAAGCTGGTCCTCAGCAGGGAGATGACCACGAACACAAAAAGGACCGCACCAATCACTGGTATGAAAACGGTGAGATGCTCCACCAGAAATGGGCAACTATAAAAGAAGACATGAACTTGTTTCAGTCGGCACATACTTTAAACATAAATCGGGGTCAACTTGTGTAAACACGCCATTAATGCTGCATTCAATAATCATAGGAAATGATGATACAAAGGACAGCAGTGCTTAGATTCTTACTCGAAAGCGAAGAAAAGGCCACAAGTGACAACAATAAGGCCCAGCGTCAGAGGAAGGACACCGCTTTGTCTGGCCAGGATAATCCGTCCGTCGCAGAAGAATCTGTTCTTTCCAGGGAACACTTCCCATTTCCTTAACGGTCTCTGCACTTTCTTCTCGGCGTGGTTCTGTTCCGACGGAGGCGACACCAACAGCGCCCGCGGTTCGATCTGCTGGTACTCGCAGTTCTTCATCATGTAAACAGTATCAACCCGATACGGAGGTAACTAAAGGCACACACGAAGCTCGTTCTCGCCGCGTTTGCACAGGTAGTGCTCCTAAGATTTAGTCATCATAAAGCTCATATTTTGCTCTATCGGTTCAGTTACTCATCCCGAAAGCTAACGCTAGCTAGCTAACGAGCCAAAAAAATGCATTCTTCTCCGCCTTTTACGAAATGAATCGGTTCTCGAGTTGACCCAAGGTTTATCACCATCTTTGACAGTTACATTGAAGGCACTCGTACACATTACGAATCATCTTGTTAGATTCGTGTGTCTTTTACCGCGAACTCAACTTCAACAAACGGGATTCAGCTCGAGCTCGTCTTGCGGCAGTTCACGTTTCCCTTTTCTCTGACCGTCAGCCAATGTACGTCACGACGTAAACGTCGACGTAGCCACGGGGACGCGGCGCTGACCTATAGCAGCGCAAACACGACGCCGCTACGGGAAGACGATTTGTAAATCGGCGACCAATCTCCACAGTGGTGATATATTTGGATTTATATCGTGAGCTGTGTCTATGATTTAGTTTGGGCTTTGTTTGTTTAGCCGAGCCTATGAAACTCGTCTTGCCTTTGATCGGATCAAAAGGGAGGAGATGAAACTAGGATTCCATCACATTTACCTTAAACTATATTACAAATAATATGGTTCAGTACGAGAACATTCAACACCTCCTGCTCAGGTGTAAAACTGAACCCCAAATTACTGCCTTTTGTCACTTTTCGTGATAGCTCGTTGATAGCTGCCATCTGTTGGAGTAATCATGGGTAAATATAAGGCACTTTATACAAATATGCCATGTACAGTGTAATATGTGTGTAATGTGTCCAATCTACAAAAGGGTAATAAACTCATATTAAGAGAATTAACATCAAAAATTGAAATTGTTATTATCCATGGTGCACTACATTGTTTTCTACATTATGGCAACTTATAGTGATAGTAGTGTTGTACAATTACTAACTACATAGCTAAGGATCACATTTTTAAGTAAGTCATGGCAGACGATCCTATTTACATAGTGTGTAGAACAAAAAGCTATCTCATGTTTAATTTCTTTGGTTTAACTGGTTTATATTTACTGTAGTTCAATGTTTTACTCAAGACAAAACTTTCAGCATCAGCTTTGGCAACACATTTATATATACATTTGTGCAAAAGTAACACTTATTTTAGGATCAGATCACAAGAAAAAAATATTTTTTATTTTAAATACTAATAACTTGGAACAATTATTACAAACATGCAGTGCAATATTAGACTGTAGAAACAAAATAGAACAAATAGAACTGAGCAGTACAGCAGTTCTATGCTCAAATACAACCATAGTCTTCCCAAAATGTACAACCAGTGTTTCATCAAGTTTCAGGTACACTGTACATCTGACATAGAGGGCTGTGCAAAAGTCTTAGGGCACCATATAGTGGAAAACCTGGCAAAATCTGATGATTTCTTTTTTTTTTACTCAGCATTTTACAGCTTTATCTGTATGTCAAGTTCAGAAACAAAAACATGTGTTGTGGTCTTTACAACAGGATAACAGCCTCTTTGTGTTTCTAGTTGTTCTCAAGTAAAAACTGAGAAATAAATACATATGGAAATCATAGCATTGCTGAAAACTAATATAATAGTGGCCAAAAGCTTTTGCACAGTACTTTATTTGACAACACATATGACTAAAAACAAATCACATGTTGATTATTGTATAAATAGTTAATCAGAAAAATCTATGCAGGACTGGGTAACATGAGTATTTTCTTTAAAAATGACTTCTGATGATGTATTGTAAAAACACAATGTGTATCCAATTTAAAATGTGATATAGAGTCCAGTCCTACATGGAAAGACATCATTTTATAATAATGATAATGACATACTTTATTGATCCCTTTTGGGAAATTGTTGTTTGGGCAGATGTGGTTGATGACAACACACTGTGGGGGTTTAGTTGTCTTGTATTGTATAAAGTCATGTCCATGGCAAGAAGTTACAGTGCAGTGCGAGGCCCAGCACCCAGTAAGAGAGGAAATATCCCAGAATGCTCTTTGTGGTAGGAGAACAGGCTTTCAAGTGTGGCAGCAGCGCAGTGATGGGGTTTTGAGGTGTGTGCTTGCATCCATTTTTGGAATGTGTCTGTAGCTGTATATTGGGGTTCGACGTCTTCCTTCGATGAAGAAGAGGCTCATTGAGGAGAAGCAGATGAGCACTTATCCAGAAGGGCACAGGAGACGAGGAGGCCATGAACCTCGTTAAAACCTAGAGATGGAAATTAAAAATAAGAATAAGAGGAAGTGTTTTTATGTCTTCGTCATGTGCAGATACTTAATACATTTTACAAGAAGAGGATTGAACAATTTACTTACCTGCACATGCATGCACAATGTCCCAAACACCAGCAGTACTGTGGAATGTACAACATACACAAACACTCTGGGGTTAAAGAATCCCTGTACTGGTTTGTCAAGTCCTTTATTTGCACTTGTCTCCCAAAGTCCAAGTCTCAGACACAGTTCAGGATTAGCCTGAAAATATGCATAAACTGCCATTATGCCAAGGGTAGCCATGGGTAGAGCCAGAATGAAGTTTGGTATCTGCTTCAGCTCGAAGTAACGAAGGAAGCCCACATCCCAGTAAACATCCTGAATGTGAGAATAAAGCAAGGGGAGAGGTCTCATGCACCAGAGTGGAGGTGGACCATTTTCATCTGGCACCCTATATCCCTTCCGTTCAGCCAGGGTTAGAAGAGCTGGGGGGAACCTCTCCAGGGAGACGGATGGCGTGCAAAACGTCCTATAACCATAGTACTGAAAAGCGCAAAAGGGAAGGGCAATTATAGCAGTTCCAAACAGGGACGTGAGCAGCAAACGAATTATAACCCAAATGTAGTGGAAGACTTTCCTGTGGCCTTTTGTTGTTGTGCGATACACACGAATCTGAGAAATGGCACCCAGTGATGGAAGATACAGTAGAAATCCGATGTTGACAAGTCCATTGGACCGTGCTGCAGTGGCTATACTGAGGGCCAGGCAGGCTCGAAAGGTGAATCCTTTCTCCAGAAGGAACAGACCGCCAAATGTGAGGGAGGCAAACAGGCTCTCAGAGTATCCAGCAGTCATGAAAACATTGGCAGGTGTGATGCAGTACAGAAGGCTAGAGAGCAGAGCAAGACGTCTGTCCTGAAGAACTAATCTACTAAGAGCGTGCAGGGAGACCACACTCAGCAGGAAGAGGGCTGTGTTTCCCAGAGCAACGGCCACCAGCAAACGTCCACGTACACTTAGCCAGCTGCTCAGGGGCCACAGCAGCATCTCTGCCAGGCCCCGAAGGATGACGGGGAAGAGGGGAAAAAAAGCGAAGTTGTGCTCGTATAGGTATCCCCTCTCAGCAATAAAGAGGAAATGCTCAGCATCCCAGTGAGAGAGGCCACCGAACAACCACTCCACTGTCGAGTCCAAGTACAGGGGCTCCTCTGTCCGAGGGGGCGTGAATGCATCAGCTTCATGATCAGGGATGGCAGTATTCAACACAACCTGAAGAAAAATATTATAGGTTATTATTTTGGAATAAATCCTACCATAGACACATTTTTTGCTGTATATAGAAGAAACGAGTCTATCGCTACTTTGCCTGCAACCCGTAAGCATTAATATTAGCACCTAGCTAAGAACTAGCTAAATGGTCTGATTCACAGCATCTAAAAAACCTACAACGTACCTGCAAAAACAATGAGAGGCCTCTGGTAAGTGTGGCAAACTCAAGGACTGCTTTAACATCCATGGTCACTGACGTGACGGAAAAACTCTAGAAAAGCCGGTTAAGACAGGCCTGAGCATTGTCTCCGCAACGACACAATCCCCGCTTGATTCGTCGTTTTTACCAATAAACATAGTTTTAAAAAACATTCGCTTGTATGATCTTTTGCAAGTGTCGCATATGCACTGGTTTGGGTGAAAAAATCCATGCGTAGGTCCTTCATTAGACAGCGACGCGTGTTTACGCAGTGTTTGTTGTTGCCCATATGCGACCTTTGTCCTCACAAATTCATCCTGCAATGATCTGGGCTCGTATCGAAACCCTTTTCACTTCCGGAGTAACACTTTCAAAATAAAAGCTCGCTAGGTCATGTGCATGCACAGCATATCTAAAATTTAAAAAGATATACGTAACAGAAAAATATTATTGATACGTTAGCCTTTATTTTATTCTAAATTCCCATTTGCGTCACGTGCTACGTATGTAAAATATGCAGTGGAGATCCTCCTGCAGGGATGTACGTATATTTTCTCCGACAGGAGGAGCTCTACAGTACGTTATGAACGGTTTATTCGTCATCATTTAGATAGGTTTTGTTACTCTTTTTAGACTAGTTTTATGGCTCTAGTTATTTAAGATTGATATTAGACTAATCTATTGGTAGATCATGACGTGTTCTGGTTTTTACCTTTTGAAAAATGTATGTTGCACTATTTGAATAGGTTTACACAACAGGAAGCCTGTGTTGTGCTGCACAGCAGTCTGACTTGATGAAATGACTCACTGATATGACTGATACAGTGGCTTCCATGTTGATAAATGTGTCCATGGAAAATTGTGTCCAATGTGCTTCTTGAGTCACTGATGTCAGCGAGTGCTTTCTCTTCTAATCGTGTGTGAATTCACACACATTTGTTGGGCCAGAACAGGTTAATATTTCAGAAGAACAAAACCATCAAACAGCTTACGAAGATTTAATGTACATTTATTCTTACCACGTGGAACATATAGTATAAAGATTTCATACTGAATAAATGATATTCATTGAGCCAAAAAAGGGAAAGGGAGGAATTAACATGTTGTTTTAGCTACATAGTCTGAAATACAAATATGCAGAATCCATGACTGAAGAAAATTTGTCAAACGTGTACTTCATCTAGTTTATTTTTGTTGTACCAGGAGATAACAGGTCTTAGCCGTGTCTGCCGTACTACTGAACTGTGGAGAGACCAGAGGAGTGGGTCTAATTAGCAGGGACTGGAGGTCATAGACCAGACTCACATGTCAGATTCCATCCCTCACTAATAACAAGTGTGAGAATAGTGACACAGACAGAGACAGACACAGAGAAAGGAAGTGTAATGTACAACATTATATATACACCACAGCAAAGCTGTATTTGAAGTTGAAAACCAGTCCTAAGAGGTGATTTCTTTTCATAAGGGTATTCATACAATCAAGGGATAAGAGGAGGTAAGGGTGTTGTAGGTTCTGATACTTTGGGGAAGAAAGCCATTTTCTGTTTAACACCAAACTAAAATGACCTCAAAAACTCTAGAAGAGCTGTATCGTCAGCTTCTGTGTGAAACGTGTGTTACAGAATGCTTACACTCAAGAGCAGTACGGTACAGAAAATGTCCTACAATCTACTGCACACTGCACAGGCCTCCCTGGTGAAGGTGTCTATTGACAGTACTTTGTCTACTGTCGGGCTGACTGGTGAGAATCCAACTAATAACCAGTAGGACACTTGTCAGTCTGCTTCACCTCTGAGCGTTAACCAGTTACAGACTTATTGTGCCCTCGAGGGAGAGCTAGGGCACACTGTGTCTCCCAAACTCACTGTAAACGAGACAGCAACTTTGGTTACAGTTTTGTTTTTCAGCTATTTATTTATTCATTTATTTATCTTTATTAAAAAGTACTTTCCCCCAAGTGCAGAACAGTCTCCCAACCATGGTGCTCTGCGTCATCCAGTTGGCATTCATGTTGCGAGTAGTGTCAGTTTGTGGGCATCTTTCTGGTTAGTAATCCACCACAGCTCTGCGATTACCCTCCTCGAGCAAAGACAGCCTGGGGAGGGCTCAGAATAGAATCTGAAGGATTTCATAAATTAAAGACAGTCACTTGAACTTTCCTTGCCCTGTTACACACACAAGCCAGGTTACCAGGGAAGAGGGACTGGGGATAGAACCCCCAAAAGGTGGAGCTACAGCTCCCTACAGCCGTCATGACTGGCCAATCAAAAAGAGTATGTCACAGATAACATGAGAAACCAGTGAGTTCATTAGGGGAGACACTGATAGGTCAAGGAGTCGGGACTCGTGTAGTGTGAACTCTGCATGGTTCTCCTCCACCTTGGCTAAGGCGTGTAGAGCCCGGGCAGCTCGCCGCATCATGTCCGGGCTTGTGGGCTCGAAGTGCATCCCTTGTAGGTGTAGTAGAGAGCTCTGGCTCTGTTGCAGCTGTGTAGCAGCCAGATTATCCTCTAGGAAGCCTAGCAAGTTGCCAACACTACCCTTCTGAACAGCAATTGCTCGGGCCGCAAGAGTATCGCCCTGGGCTAGGTTGGCCAGTAGGACTACGGCCATCTCCCTGCAGACTGCAACCTTCCGGTCTCCAATTAACCGCACCAAGTTCCCATAGAGCTTCTCCAACCGACCGAATGGCGGAGTGGCCAAGATGAGGTCCACATTGTTGTCCTGGATGCTTAATTTGCTTAGCGTCTCCAAAACTAGTGTCTGAGGTGACAAAGCACTATGGGGGCCCAGAGAGGGAAAGGGGTCCTGGGCCTCTGCTGAGGGGCAGACAGCCCAGTGGAGAAGGCCGTCCAAAAGTGGCAAGCAGATGCTCTCGGGGTAGATGGAAAGGTCTAGTTGGCCTGAGATGTTTGCCAAAGTGACCAGTGTGTTCTCTCTGAGGAGATCCAAACAGTCCCACCACCATTCATCTCTTTGGCCCAAACCCTCATCTGTATCCTCATCTTTCTCATATGTGAGCGGGGCCTGCTTGCGCTCAGGGTGCCTGTGGTGGAGCAGGATGAGGCGACCCAGTATTAGTAGCAGCCCTGGATGTTTGGACATCTCATGGTCATTTCCTGGTACAAAGGAAAGGCTGCGGACAATATTTGAGACACAAATGCAGCGGCGGGCTAAAGAATCCTGCCAGCTCGTCAGTGCAATTAGTGGCCCTTCATCTTTACTGTGAGGCTCATCCTCCAAAATGGCGCCAGTTAGCTGCTGTTGCTGGGTTAAAACACTGCTGGAAAGAAGAACTGGTCTATTATTCTCTTGGTGACTTTTTTCACCTTTCTCAACCATCTCAGAATCTGTCTTCTTCTCTTCCTCGCAGCTGAGTGAGGGGCTGGTTATCTCTGATGCTGTTGCCTTCTCTGAGGAAGATGTCTCCATTGGCCTTTCTCCTTCATCCTGGCACTTCTTTTTCTCTTTGTCCTCATTTGGCAAACAGTTTTCCCGTATTTCTTCTTCTAAGATTCGTCTCTTCAGCAAGATGTGGGGCACAGGTATTCGTTCCCGATGTTCCAAGAAGTCCTTCCGTGGTTCAAAGTGGGTCTGGATGTGTTCTGTCAAATCTCCCCCTCCAGCACTCCAGTGAAGCAAGCCACTGTCAAACTCTATCAGCTTGTCCAAATTATTGGACTGACCAGAGGCAAATGGATCCTTCTTTCGTACCACTTTTAGGGGATACTTATCAAATTTGCTAGCCTGCTTGGGTCTCTCGTGACCAGGTAGGAATTGTGATGAGCATGTCTGTTCAGACAAAGAACCCTTACTCTTCCTCTCTTCATCTTGACATCGAGACTCAAAGCACTGATCCTTCTCCTCTTTCGTGTGAGCTTTACCCTCGATTTCTCGTTCCTCCTCTTCGTCGTCATCTTCTTCTTGCGGTTCTATGTCCTCCGTCCGTAGTTCCTCTTCTTCTATGACATCCCCCTTTTGTTTCAAGGCATCAGGATCTAATAGTGTCCTCTGGCCAGGGTCTCCAACCTCATACTCCCGCAGAATGCCAAAGATTTCAATGAGGCAGCGTCTGAAATACTCAACCACCAACTCTAGTAGGCCAGGCAACTGAAAAACAGAGAAAAGAAATAAATAAACATGATCAAAATGCACCATGTACCACAATAAAACATTATGGGCTCAATGTTAAGTCTTACCGTGTTAAGATCAAAGGTAGAAATACTGTTGTCATCATACAGGAGAATGTTGATGGTATCCAAGGCCCATGTACTCTCAGCCAATAAACCAGACTTTAATGACATCATGACCCTCCAAGCCTCCGGGGTTCCTAAGAAGTTGAGACAAAATAATTGGTACCAATTATTCACTCTGCAACAACTTGGGATAAGTAAACCAAGTATTGTGTAGTGTTGGCAATGATGCAAGACGCATCATTGATGCAAAGATTCCTTAATATAATTGTATTTGCATTATTATTTATATTTGTACTCTGTATTATCATACCAATATCTTTCATGGTGAGTCTCCGACGTGGTTTCAGGACCGGATGAGTAGCTTCTACAGAGCCTGGGGGAAAAGGCATGTCTCGCCTTATTAGAGGCGACTGCACAGGAGGGGGCACTATGTGAGATGCGGGCACTGGAGGGCCAGCCTTCTGCATCTTCATTACTCCGTGCATGTAGGGAGATTTACTAGGTGATGTCCTGCTCTCCATGGGGCGGGGCATGGATGCTGGGCTGGACACTTGTGGAATGTGGTTCTGCACACCCTGAGTGGGCTGATAATTGGACTGTACTGGACGAGGCATAGGTTGGCCAGGTCCTGCTGGAACATAAGGAGGTTGGCGCGGACCCATCTGACTCCCCCATGGGCTATCATGATTCATACGCTGCTCTGATGACATCATTTCCTCTGAACGATTTATACCAGGGTAACCAGGTCCCTGGGGTGGGCCTCCAGGGCCACCCTGCCGGCCGGGATAATTCTGGTAGTTCATATCTCGCAGTCCTTGCCACATGCCTCCTTGAGGTCCCTCAGGGCCTGACTGCATCATCTGAGGTGGCATGTTAGGCTGAGTGTTGGGCCCAGTTGCTCCCTGCATCCGCTCACGACCAAAGGGGAAGGGAAACTGATTGCCTGGGCCAGGTGGACGGCGATCAGAGCTGGGATATGGCCCACTCCCACTGTACTGATTGTACGGCTCCTGCGGTCCTGAAGAGGGTGCAGAAGCACCTCCTTGCTGTTGCTGGGGTGGTTGTTGTCCACCAGGGAAAGGCCCACTATACTCTGTCTCATGACGTTTTGATGGAGGATAACCCCCTTCCACAGGACGCTTATAACTCTATACATTAAAGCACAAACAGACATTTCATATAATATTTCAGAAGAACAGTTGGAAAATAAAAGAGTATCCTGCTTAAAAACATAACATTACAGCAGCTCAACTGTAAAGAGAACTGAATACTGACTTTTCTGATTTTTACAAATAATGACTAGTAAGCATTAATGTAGTGCAGATGTATCATTTACCTGTTGTTGTTGTTGTGGGTACATTCCAGGCTGCTGATTCGGGTATGAACCAGTAGGGGGTGTTCCTTGTCCAGGATACTGATTACCATAGTCATGCCTGCAAACAACGTCAGTTAGAAAATATTACCCATCTCTCACCATCTCATACGACAAGCCTCACACAAACACAAGTCAACGTTGTGGCATACAGAGATAACACCCAGCATCACAGCTTCATACTCTGATATTATTCTAAATCGCTACTATGCTTAATCATTATAATCATTGCAGTTCATTATTTTTTATAACAAATAAATAGTTTGATAATTCTGAAGTACAAATGTAAATGTTATCAAGGCCCAACCCAGTCCAATGACAGCTGGGGTACTTTCCAGTCCTGCCATGACACTACAAGAGGAGAAGCTGTTAAGATAATAGATTGATGGATTAAATGCCTAACTGTGATTCCTACTAGTTTGCAAACCCCCAGAGAATTTTAAGTTGGATTTTAAAATGGTACACAAGTACATTTCAATTAATGCGACTCTCATGTGTTCCATCAGGAGTCAAAGGTAACACGAGCAATTAGTTTTTCTATGACTGAAACTTTAAAGTTGTCGATGTGAACTGACCGTGGCTGTTGTGGTGGAAAGCGATTTGGTGAATACATCCCCGTGTCGGCATTGGCAGGCATCATAGGGTTTGGCTGAGGAGCCCCGGATCCCATGTTGCCATCTGGGCCCATCCCGTGCTCCGATCTGTGGAATTCATAATGGACATTGTTATTTTTCAATCCATCTATCAACCTACTGATTACAAATACAATTAAAACTCTTGACGGAATAATATCAGCCACTAGTTTAATTGTGTTGTTCAGTTATTTTATCGGGATCTTGCACATGATCACTACCTGTCAAACACATGGAAGTGCAAAACTGGTTTTATGGTTCAAAACTCAGAAGAAGCGAGTGAAGAATTTACCAATTTGCCAGTGTTTAATTTATTAAAACAGTGTTATTACTGAGGCTATGTGAAACAGACTGCAGCATTGTACGTCTCAACTAACCTAATTAAACCACAATCACAAAATATGTATCCTAATTATTAAATATAGACACCAAGGATTAATTTAACTAATTTCTGATGTCGTTTCTTTTCCCTGGGCAGCACAAATGCACTGCAAAGGCTTGTTTTTCTGTCACAAACAAACATTGGTATTAACAGCAACAGTGCTAAATTAAAATTAATGACTAATATAATTTAACAAGGATGGCTGTCTCATGGGTTGGGATTAGCAGTCACAACACATGTACCACACATCTTCCTTTTCAATAAAATCCAACATTTCTAAATGAATTTGAAGATTTGAATCATTTGCACTTGTTTACAAAAAAACATAGGCACATTGAAGCACATTTAGGTGAAGAGAAAACCAGTTAACTACAACATACTTCTCCAATCAAATGCAACTTATTTATATAGCACTCAACATAAGTCATCCTTAAGGCACTTTACAGTTTAAGGTTTAAGGCTTAAGGCCTTACACTGAATCTAAACATATATTCACTCCTGTAACTTATTAATTAAAAATATTTGTCACTTGCTTGGGAACTGACATTTCATGTTTTCAAATGCTCACTGAGCTTGAAAAAGCCATCGTAAACTTAGCTATTCTTACCTCCTGTCATAACCTGCTCCATAAGGATAAGGCTGTCTAGGCCCCATTGGCATTGTACCCATGGCCCCGGGCGGTCCTCTGTTAAATGGAGGGTGCTGCTGTTGCTGTGGTGGTTGCTGCTGTTGTTGGTCACCCACGCCACTGTTAGGCCCCTGATTGGCAGGTAGAAACTGCTCCCCAACTGGAAATGAATTCAGACATAAAGCCCATTTAAAGGTGTTTAAAGTGCTCATTAATGTATTTTACCTTCCTAGATTACACCATGCATTCAGTGTGCCCACCTTTCCGCATGTTACCAAAGGGATCCTTGTTGGGTTCATATGTGCCCATGCGCCCTTGCATGTCCGGTGCATTCATGCCAGACTGATAGGCAGAGTTTGGCGTCATGTTCTTCCTGGGGAAAGCGGGGTCACTTCCTTCAGAGAAAGGGTCCTGCAGGTTAACACTGCTCCTAGAAGAGCAGCAACAGTAAGAAGGAGAAATTAAGAGTATGTTGGGAAGAGGAAAAAATAAGATGATGTATTTTAGAAGCTAAATTCCATTTGTAAAATCTTATATGAGAGTTACCTAGACCCAGGTGGCATGGGAGGCATCTGGGTATGAGGAGTGGAGGCCGGGGTGGGAGGTTTTAAGTCCCCTCCTTCAGCCATGGAGCTGCTGGTGGACTGGGGGGTCTGAGGACCCTGCAGAGAACCTGACCCAGCTGTGGAGCAGAGGGACGCTTCAGTTGGAAATGAGAGGAGCAGATAGATATGGTACATAACTTTAATCACCAAAGAACAACAGTTTTTTTTTCAAATTTCAAAGTGCATAGATCACTAAACTAAAGCTAAACTTGAACATATATTCAATTGAAAAAAATGGTAACACAACTCCAACCTGGAGAGGGTGGCTGGACCTTGGCAGACTGGTTCTTTTTGTTGTCTGTAAAAATCTCAGGAGGTGGATCCTCTCCGCGCTCAACTTTGCACTCAAAGGCATACAGACACTGAATATACTGTTTCTTCAAAGAACTGGCAGCACTGCTGGATGTGCCCACATTCAACGTAGTAGCCAGATCACGCCATTTCTTATTTTTATTCACCTGAGAGACAAATATGGTAAAAAGTGATAAATGGAGAAACACTATGCAACTATGCAACAGGCCATATGTGTACTTAAAAAATAAATTTGCCATATTAACCTGTGCCATGCCACCGATCTCTTTAACTGATATATACAGCCGGAAGAGGTCTAAGGGTTTGCGTCCGACAGCAGGCAGGTTGGTCATGTCCATGGCTTTCTCTTCAATGAAGGCCAAATATCGATCCACCCACATCTTCCTGTCAGGCTCAGGTCCTAACTCGTACAGGCGTGTTATCTTTTCATTGGTTGTGGTAGAGGAGTTGGACTTCTGTTGTACATATAAAATGAGAAACCCATCTTAAGTGTGAGGGGAAATGCACCAAAAATGACTCTTGTTGTGTTTTGACTGAACATTTTTTTAACACATAGCTGGCAGGCTACCTTAGATTTGGATTCTGGTTTGGGTGTTGCACCTCCATCTACTTTGTTGTTCATCTTATTGTTTATCTCTGGACTAGAGGCCATGCCTAGACAAAATAAGGAATTGAATTAGCAGTTAAATCATCACATTAAAGAGATAATAAAACTAGTGGTATATTATTTACTTTGTAAAAACCTACCACTTGAATTATTGGCCATGTTTGGCCCAATGGAATAAGGTGATCCACCTTGAGTGTTCATCATTCCTGGCATGTTGTTCATAGGAGGGCCATAAGGTGGACCAGAGCCCATCATACCTGGAGACATATTGGGGTAACCAGGCATCCTGGATGAAGAAGAAAATTATGAAGATTTAGAATTCACAATAGTGACGGCGTAAAAATAGTTTTGCTTTATTTTTCCTTTAAGTGAGATATAAACCAGAACTCTCAGAATAAACCAACCTGTTGTGCATGGAGTTCGTGGCTGGGTGCTGCATGGCCGAAGGGTCCTGAGCCTTTCTGTTCATGCCTGGAGGAGGGCACATTCCTGAGCCTACCTGGGGAGGCATGTTGCCCATGTTAGGCGGCATGTTGCCCATGTTAGGCGGCATGTTGCCCATGTTAGGCGGCATGTTGCCCACGTTAGGCGGCATGTTGCCCATGTTAGGAGGCATGTTTGGACCCATGTTGGGGCCCATGTTGGGACCCATGTTGGGGCCATAGGGACGTGCCCCCATTTGATTATGAGGCATCCTTCCTGGTGGCATGCCAGCATATGGCGCCCCCCCAGCCTGTCCTGCCATGGGGTTCATTGGACCCATTCCCGGCCCAGGGTAGTTGGCGTTGGGCATGTTGCCATAGCCAGGTTGTCGGGGATAACCTAAAGATTACATAACAAAAATGAATCACTTGCTGTACACTGACCTGGGGGAGAAAGCAAATTTTAACATTACTCAGAAACTCAGAACATTTTAGCTCGGTCTTTCCTAAAGAGTGGCGGGAAGCAGACTTTTCCCCCGCTGTATGTTAGCAGAGAGAGCTATGCACTCCGAGCAATAAGCCTTCGTCACAGTCTCAGCTCTACTGACAGGAGGCTCTGCTACGTCAGCTCACTCTCTGCTCCACAGCTATAAATAGCTGCAACAGAGTCAGAGGGAGGGACTAACGATAGCATGGTATTCCTATGAGGCAGAGAGATAAATCTTATACGTTAGTCTAACAGATAAAATACACAGCGGAATAATTCAGTAAGAGAGATAAATTAAGTGGGAATAGGACTACTAAAAATGTAACAACCTAACCCTTTACTTTGCTCGGAAGATGCTTTTATCCAATGTGAAAAACAACATTTCTATCTCTAACCATTTCAATATTGTCACAGGGTTAAAGTATCATCATTCCCAACCACAGAGAAAAAGGCGTGCATATATCCAAAATCAAAATCCACAGTAGCGTGTGTGCAGCCATAAGCAGTCAAGCTTAAATAAAGCCTCAGAATACAGGTACGTGCTACAACTTATGGTGTGTAGGTTAATGCACTTCATGTAGGCCAATCAACTAAATCTACAAAACGAAAAAACCTGCCAGTTTAATGAACTTTTTCACCGTTAGTCACTCGCTTCAAGTTGAAGACAAACACAAAAATATACACCTTGGGGGCCATATTGTCCTCCATGTTGTCCATAGCGATCCATGGAGTTGTTCTGCTGATATGGGCCCATCCCAGGATGCATCTGTCCTCCTGAGGACTGACGTGGTGAGAGTGCAGAGGCTGACTGGGGAGGGCCATAAGGGGGCATCTGAGGGTTTCTCTGCATAAAGCCTGAAAGAAAGCAAGACAAGAGAAAATGCTCAGATAGTGCAGCAAACACTCCTGATCGGTTAATTCCTGAATACTTCAGATAGTGACATACCTCTATCCTGGGCCATAGCAGACTGGCTCATTGCAGCGTGTAGGCTCCCATCCGACTGCACACTTGCTGGCCTAGGAGGCATCTGGGTCCCTAAACAGTGATATTTTACTTAAGTTAGAAAGAGTGTAAAAAGGGACAACGTACTGCGTTTCAAGCCACTGTGGTTTTCAAGTTCCGAACATCAGTTGATAAAAACTAACAACCAAAAGGAGCATAAAGAAAAGCCCTTAATGTCCCAAAACAGAGTATGTTGCCATTTCAAAGATTTTATTTAATAAATACGCTTACTTCAACAAGAAAACCAAAAGTAACACAAATATGGTAGTGCGTGGTAGTATTTGACTTCAGCCAACCATATGAAACAGTCTCCCTGATGTTACTAAAGAAACCATTTGTGTATCAGATTGAGTTTTAAGGCAACGTTTAATCACAGGACCTGCTAATGTTAAGAGTTGCTACATATAGAGCACCATATAGTTTAAAGAAAAACAACTTAATCAAAACCACAACCGATACTGAAACGATACACCTAATGCTTCAAAGCAGAAGACATGGTAATTTGACAGTGGGTCTTGATAAGAAATATCAGAGGTCTGTTGCTGATCATATTTCTCATGCCAGTGTGTGAGGAGGTATCAGCCCACCTGGCATGTTGGCAGGTGACAGCGGCCCTGTGCGGGGCGTGCTGGCACTGGCAGGGGAGCCAGCTGGGGAAGGCGAGGGCCCTCGGATGCCTGGCAGGTGGGGAGATGTGTGAGGGGAAAAGGGTGACTGGGCCGGGTTACTCTGCTCGCCCTGGCTGCTTGAGACACCTGACGTGCTCACACCGGGACTCAGTGCACCCTCAGTACCTGTAGGAAGATCATCTATGGATCCTGACAGATCCTGAAAAGACAAAGAAGGCAGAGGTAGAATCAACAAACAGTATTTAACAGCCTGGCTGTAGTATCTGTATGCTGCAACCCTTTCTCTGGTAAGATATCAGTGGCACACATTCGAGTACTACACACATACAGACCCAGAGGCCTTTGTCCTTATTTATCTTTTTCAAAATAAAAATGAGTGTGCATTAGGGCCGCAGGTTGTCATGGTTACCAAGGTTTGTAGGATGTGAGCTGAGTCAGCATTTAGCAGCAGCCTTGCCATGTGATTTAAACAAACAAACAAACTCTTCTTTTTCTCTTTCTCGCTCTCTCTCTATATCAATATATTCTAATGTACACATTTACATAGCTTTTTACACACCTTTTCAACACTAACAATTTGCCACATTGCTGTCTCTCAATCACCAAGAATATGCAGCAGCACATAATGTTTAAACCCATAATAACCAACCACAATATAAGCTTTAACTTAAAAGCATTAATTACATTCAAAGCAACACAAAACACATTTTAAATGCATTATATACACACACATATATATATTCATCGTTAGCAAGAGGCTCAAATTGTGACATTCTTATCATCATTATCAACAAAAAGGGTACAAGACACAAATAGAAGTTAGGTCTAAATATTACTGTAAAAAGCAAGAAAATCAAAGTGAAAAAAGCATGTATGTTCCAGCAATGACAAAAAAAGCATAACTGACCGGAAGGCTGGAGGGTCGGCCCTGGCTGTCCTCTGGGCCAGATTTAGGCTGAGTGGATGGAGGGGCATTAGACTGAAATGAGTCCTGGGATACCTCCTAAAGACAACAAAATACAAGTCTACTGAGATACAGAAACAAATTCACATGAAAACACACACACACACAGGCATAATAACATGATGTCATGAGTATGTGTAATCAATAAAATCCCAGGCTGAGGCCAATACCTGTGGCTGTGGAGGAGGAAAGCGCTGATAAGGTGACTGTTGTGCTTGCTGCTGTGGGTTCTGTGGGTACGCTGCAGGCTGGCCCTGTGGGTGTTGGCTGTGTCCTGGTGGCTGCTGAGGAGGCTGAGACTGTGTCTGCTGTTGCTGCAAGGGAGGCTGTTGGGGGCCCTGTGTGGATACTGGGAAGTTAGATGGGCCCTGTGACCCAGGGGGCGCCTGAGAACTTGGTTGCTGCGGGGCCTGACTGGAAGGACCTTGTTGCTGTGCGTAGGGAGACTGGCCAGACTGTGGGGCTGAGGCTTGAGAATAAGGTGGCTGTGATTGTGGGGGCCCTTGCGATGGTCCTGGCAGTGGCCCCTGAGACTGTGGGGCCATGTGGGGCTGCTGATAGGGTGGTCCTCCTTGGGCATGTGGAGCAGAGGAAGGTGGAGGGTGTGGTTGCCCTGGATAAGGCGCCTGGCCCGGTTGTCCTGGAGGAGGCTGGGTATAGGGGGTTTGCTGCTGGCTTGGGTGAGGAGCTTGGCCAGACTGGCCGTAATACGGTGCCTGGCCCTGGGAGTTGTAGCCTCCTGGTCCCTGTTGTCCATAAGATCCCATCTAAACAGAGCACATAAACACAAAATATTTAAAACACAATTGAAGAAAATTAAGATACAGTGTATTTGTTGCTGAAAAATACAAATCCTATAAGATACCTGTGGACCATAAGGCATGCCACCCATGCCTCCCGGGGTACGTCCTTGCATTCCCACTGGGTATCGCTGAGGAGCTGGAGAGCCATAACCCTGACCAGGGTAACTGGGTACCTGTTGTGAACCTGTGGGAGGTCCCTGCTGCGACTGCTGACTGTATGGACTTCCTGGTCCATATGGTTGACCTCTCATTTTCCCCATTGGGTCCATAGGACCAGGTGGCTGGACATAGAACACAAGCAAATAAATTAAGTAAACAAGCAAGTAATGTGGGAGAAATGTAAACAACAACTCTTACAACTTACATGCAGCCCTCTTCGCTCACATAACTTTATTAAGCTACTAGTGTTTTGTTCCTGAAGTCCATGAAATACTTGGCTGCTGTGTGCAACTTTCAAGGGACTAAAAGTGTAAAGACAGACTTGAGCGCATGAAGAAACAGCTTTTTTCCACCTTATTTCCCACGGTCATTAACCGGATTTTTTTTACCTCACTTTGCCATAGTTTAGGAAGTCAACAGAGCTCTATATATATATATATATATATACACTTTCAAATGGAGGGCAGTCTGCCCAATTTTAAACATATCCCAGCTGTGCTCCTGTTTTGAGCCTGATCCAAGTAGCTTTTCCCTAGAGAAGAGAGTTTGGCTCTGGATGAATGACGCTAGAAATGAAGGAAGTACTTTCACAACAGCCGGCGAGAGTGAAAATGTACAAGAACATACGCAATATATAACCCAACAGGTAGAAGAGATAAGTCTTCAGGTAGAAATTTGGCACTGTCCAAATGATCAACCTCCCCCAACCTTACATTTAAGACCCGATTGCTCCCTTCTTTTACCACAAGTATTTGGTAATAGAATGTCAACACTTTATATACATACATTATACATTTCAACAAATGAAGATATACTTCAAAACCAAAAAAACACCTTTAATTTATGTCAAGTGAATTCCCCACATGTACTCTGGAGATAAAGAGTCTCCTCAGCTTAACAACAGCCCTTTACATTAAGTATGCAAAATGCTTTAGGTGACATTTTACAGAGCCAACATAATGAAGTGAAATAAATAAGTGCAGCACATGGCTAATCTGCATAAGACAGAGAGGAAACTCCCTTGGTGGGTGAGAGATGGTGGACTGCCTTCTGATTGGCTTGGGGGGAGGATTGAGGGGGAATTCTATGCAATCACACAGTCAAACTGTGGCGTGTCAGACAAAGCTGCACACACACAGATACACACCTTTATGGGCATAGCTCCAATTTGCATTTGAAAACTGCGTATTAAGTTGCAGAAGAAGAAAATATATAAGTATATACCTCTCTCTCTCTCTCTCTCGCTCTATATATATATATAATGATAGACAACCTTTTCTTATATAATGAAACAACACAGAAAACAAATAATGTGGTATGTCACTCTAGTACAACTAATAAAGTCCCAGTTGCCCCAGGACTAGATGTTTTGCTGGAGGTGTAAAGTGGAGCCGTGTAAAGCAGCGAAGCACCAACACCTCTGGTGACCCCGCGATGAGTCAATGCTGTGTTCTTATCAGGAACTGCTGCCTTGCATCACATGTAATTATAAATGGCCATGAGCAGCGCGTGCGGAGCCAATCAGATTTCAGCTAGCATGTCAACCCAAGACCAACTATCTCCTGGCTTTGACAGCAGGATTTTACCTCCACAATTCAAATCCCAGCGCAAACTGTAATCTGCAGGCTGCAGTCACTCACTCGCTCACGAAGCCGAGCTGACTGTTTACAGGCAGCACGCGTGGGAAGCCCAGCAACTTCCCAGCACGGGGAAAGCAGTTGGATCAATATGTGATCCCAATCTACAGGTTTACCCCCAGCCTGACTTCTCACACGGCATTTAAAGAATTTAATGTACACCTATATGAGCCGTTAACTGACCGTGAGAGGCTGAGTCGGCGTGAAACACCTTCCCTCCGTCATAGCCACAAAATTATAGCTTATCGGCTACGAAAACTACTCAAACACAAGTGCGTGAGCAATTATCCCAAACTAATGGCTGCGAAGGCACATCGCCGTTTACATACACGTTTATCACAGAGAAAGGGTGCTGTAAATGCAACATTTAGCCTTACGCGAACAGCGAAGCTACGGGAGAGAAGCGAGCCGTTGGTCCTCGGTATTTTCGCCCCCTTTTCAAAGTCGGGCCTTCTTGGCTCCCTGAACGTCCTTACATCGGTTCAACAACGCATATCTCCTTCGTGCGGCACTCTTATATAGCTACGTAGCCTTAGAAATATGTGTAAAAACAACAACTGTTTACCGGTGTGGTGTAAAGGAAAAACACACACGAGAGGCAGCCATTTTAGAGTCTTTGCGAACTAGTACCAGACAATGGCTGGCCTGCTACGTTGTGAACTAGCTAGGAGGAGGGAATGAGACGTGCTAGCGCCGCCGTCATGTTCCTGTAATAACGTATCGTTACCTGGGTCCTAACCAGCGGCTGCCCGGCACTTCCCGGGCTCATAGGCGAAGGGTGATGGCTTCTTTGTTGCCAACCCGGATTGCTCCCTCCGTACTGACCGCTGCTGCCCATGTCTGCTGGTCCCTTAGCAGCGCCTTCTTGGCTACCGTAGTCGCTAGACGGGTAGTTCGGATATCCCCGCGTCGAGCTGGGGGAGGTTAAGAGCTTGTTGAGAGTCGGCGTGGATGTGGGTTGAGGGTTTCCGATGTTATATCTCTGGTTACTGTAAGATCCAGCCATCGTTGTGGGTCCTCCCGCTGCTGGCTGCTGCTTAGCTGGCTGCCCCCCAGCTGTCGGCGCCTGGGTACTGCGAGGCGAGTTCATGGCGTACGCTTGGCCGGGATAGGTCCTGTTCGGGAACGGGCTGTAATTGTTAAACTGGTGGTTGGAAAAGCCATGATCGTGTGAATTAGGTTGATACGGGTCCATTATGTTGCTCGACTGCACAACCGGACCCGCAGCTGCTGCCATGCCAGGGCTTTGTTGTCCGCCATGTTGATGAAAAGGGGCCTGACCGTAGTGCTGACTGCATCCGTACGAAGGTGGAGGAAAACCGGGTCCGTGATGATGCACCAAGCTGGGATGATTATTTCCGTCCGATCCGACAGAGTCATTCTGGTTATTATTGTTAGCCCTGGGCGGGTTCCCATTCCCGTTCTTCATCTCAGGTTCCCCTCCTCCCCCTGCATTTCCACCGTCGGCCCCGTCCTGCAGATCCCCCCGGCCCGGCGATGCGTTATCCAAGCCCGACTGCTTTTTGTCTGACTGCTTCTCCCCCGGTACCGACTCCTCCTTGGGGTCTCGATCCGGCTTTTTGAGTTCGGAAGGCGGGCTAGTGTTAAGAGTGGCGGCGCTGGCGACCTGAGCAGCCATGATATACCCCCCACCTCTCTCTCCCTCTCTCGGCGAGTCAGTCACAATCAAAAGCTAGCATTGAATATAAATAATTGTTTATAACCATTTATCCTTGTGCCGATTCATTCCCACCCCTTATACCGGACCAAATCCGGCCGCCATCCCCCGGTTCCGGTTCCGTAAATGGGCTAGAGAGATGATGGAGGCTCCATACAATGCGTAGAAAAGCGAGAGAAATTGTTGTGGGAGTTGTGTTACTGAGCCCGGGTACAGACGGGGAGCGAACCCAACCAACACGAGGCTCCGCTACATACAGCCATTTTACTGAGCCGCGCGGGGGCGCGCAAAACACGGCGCGGCGCCGCTCCAGCGCGGAGCGGACTTCTTGTCTGACAACCTCACATTGTCTTTTTTTTCCGTAGAGGTGGAATATTCCACATGCACATTGTACAGTGTTCTCACAACTCACTCACTAATGTCACCAACATGTCTACGAGAGAAGTTTAAATGAAACCGCGCGAGATGCTGTGCGTCACAAAACATAGGGATTTTTTTGTAAGCGCTCAGTGCAGGGAGAAACTAATTAATTCATGATATATATATATATATATATAATTTTGTGTGTATGTGTATGTGTGTTTGCATCGTTGCGGATGCAACAACTGTGCGCGCACACAGAGCTGTGCTGCGCACACACACACACACGCAGCACAAGAAGAGCATTAAAGGAAATGAATGGTGGAAACTATTTGTGATGAGTTCATTTAGCTTGGTATGTTTTAAATCTTACTTTTAAATAAAAAGAAAAGTAGTAGCCGCGTATATACATGTATTCAGCTGCTTGTGTACACTGGTGTCTTTAGTGAATTCCCACCAGTGGATCTGAGCGGTGTTTGGGCAAGCAAAGGCAACACACACAGGTTTTTCCAGAGCAGAAGGAGGAAGCCTTGCAGCAAACGAGACTACCAATGCACATTCCCTCTCGTTCCCTCCCCTGCCTGCTCAGCTCTGCTCTGCTCTGCTCTCCTCTACCACCCCCTCTCCTCTCTGTCTGTCTCACACTCCAGCAGAAACACTCCTCTCTGCTGAGTGTGGGGGGATGGGCGCACACTCTCTCACCGTACTAACATTGAACTACTGCTGAACAGGAAAAAAAAACCAGTCCTTATCTAGCAGAGGGAGGATGCATGAGCAGTTTCAGAGTCTAACAATTAGAAAACTGGAGCATGTTTTCCCTTCTCAGTCACATGAAGCAGACATTTTCTCCTATTTGGTGTCCACTAAACGCGCAGGGTGTGTGCGCGCAGCCTTGAGCAGGGCTCGGATGGTAATGAGAAGTGTGTGTGGCGGTTAGTGTGGGAAAGAATAAAGTGGAAATACACGATAAGAGCTGTGTGGCGTTTACAGATGGCTGGGATTTCGTCTGAATGTGGTATTGTGGATGTTAAAACAGAGTGAGTTTGCCTTTCGGTTTCTCTTCGCACTCTCCACACAGAAACTGTCTCTGCTGTCTCTCTCACTCCTGCACACGCACACACACACACACACACACACACACACACACATCTACCTCTAGGGGGCTTATAGGGAAAAAAGACAGGAAGTACCAGTGAGCAGGCATACTTGATCACATGTACAAACATCGGAACACAATTTAACATTCTGCCTGACACACCCCCTAATGCACAGAGACCTGGGAGCTTTGCAGGCACGAAACTCCCTCCATATATCGTTTCACAGCTACACCATAGCACACAGCGTTAACGTGATTTCCCACATCATTGCGAGCTCGCAAAGTGGATCACGCTTTATTCTAGTCTGACTGCCTCCCTGCCTAAGAAAAGCAATGCAGCACACACACACACACACACACACACGAAGCTTCGTGTTTATGATGTATGTCTGACTGTTCTGTCCTATTATTATAATATATTTCTATTATATTTATTACAGTAATGTTGTGTACACGAGAGCATATTCACAAAGTAAAAAGAGAGTTTGGGTTGCTTTAGCAGAGACACAGGGTCTTCCATCCCAGAGACCAGACACAGGGCCAGTTGTGCAGAAACACAGATTTAATGTGGCTTCCTCTCCCCGCCTGACTTAATTTTTCTGCTTCGGCGGCTGCGAAGAGTTGGAGCAGACTTTTGCGGATCAAGGAGGAGGATCTGCAAACACATGTGCCATCTGCTGGTCAGAAGATAATCCCGCCATACAAGGACTAGCTCCTGGCCAAAGTCATTGCTGCTTCTGATGTGTCTTTGGGTGATGGTACCGACTGACCTCTCCTGGGACAGTACACGGTTATTTTAAATATCCCACGATTGTTTGGGATTTCTGGAATGACACGCTTTCACACTACACATTTCTACCAGCGTGTAAGCAAAATAGCAACTTCTTCGTCTTCCATACGTAGTACTAGAATATTTTGACACCCAGTCCATCTGAAAATGTAGTGATGAGGTTGGTGGATATTAAACTGCTTAACGTTCGACCCATATTTAAGAACTATCAATATTCTTAGCAATATAGCTCAGTGGGTAGACATGGTGGCTCAATGGGTTAAGCGTCAGACTGGGATGCAGTAGGTCACAAGTTCAACCCCCTAATCTATCCCCTACCAGGTGTGTCCCTGAGCCAGACACCCAGAACTAGCACCCTGTAAGTCGCTTTGGATAAAAGCCTCTGCAAAATAAAGCAAAGTAAAGGTAGAGCAGTCCTTCTCTTCAAACCCAAGGGTGCGTGAGTTCGATTCACTGCATATCAAATGATCAAGTTTTCAGCACAAGTACTGTGTACAGCAGAATACTACTGACAAATTACTATAAATTGTACAAAAGAAAAGAATTGGTACCAAAAACTAACCAACATACTTCAAGCGTGTATTTCAATGATTTCCCTTTATTGTCATCTATAATGAAAGCAGTAGAACAATTTCACACACATCTCTCATTGATAACTAAAGAAAAGTTCTGTATTTAATGTCATTCCTCTTGCTGATTTACGTATGACCACTTCAGCAGAGAGGTTTAAAATTCACACTGGAGCCACAGAGTTTGGTCCTTTTAGTTGGAGCTTATCAATTTACAGGTCCATCATTTCCTCCTCCACAGTCTTTCCACTGGTTTCAACGTACCTCTCTTGAACTCCAAGTGTACTGCAGAGTTTGTTGAGGAAAACACGACAAAGTGACACAATTTACTGCGAGAGTCTGGTGACTTTTAACGCAAATCACTACAAGTCATCCTAAACATGCGAGTATTCAGTTTTTTAACCACGTTCTGTAAATCCAAAGCTTTGAGTTTAGACCACATGAGTCACAGTGAGTCACTGCTGTGATGAGGAAAGGATACGAGCCGAACTGGAAGTCTGCCCCCACAGCAGCTGACATCATGGCCTGCAGATTCCTCTCCTCCAGGTCTCCAAAGCAGTAGCCATTGGCCTTGTCCACTGCCCGCAAGACCTGAATCATGCTCTCTTTGTCCTGGAGACAGAAAAGAGAAGCCTTTTATCAGCTGTTTTGTTTCTGTAGAAATCCATTGAAGCTACCCACTGACAAAAAAACCCGGATAAAGACGATACTATTTCTTGCTGCTGAGCAACAAGTATAAATACATTCTACATGGTTTAAACATATCTACTACATGCTCTTTACTCAGAAATGTATTCTGAAATCTTCTTGGAAATGTAATGCAATCTGTTTAGCCTTGTTTTTTTGTTTAACAAGGTTTCTGAGATAAGCTACACATGCAGACAAAACCGAAAACCTCACCAGCCTTCAATAACCAAGAGTATTTTGTCTTTCTGAAGGTCAAATGTGTTGGGTTTTTGCCCTTTAAATTTGCTGTGCTAGGTGCCATTGGTAACTAAGGTAACTAGTAGCCCTTTAAGTAAAATCCAGAAACACATCAAGGCTGCATTTTCTGAGAGACAAACAAAGCAAAAGAAATCAAAATTATTCTATTCTTAACTTACTGAATCATATATCAGTGTATCTAGCTAGAATTTATCTCCAGCAATATAAATTACACAGTGCCCAGTCCAATAGGGGTCATTTCTATGGGTAAAAAATACATGTCTCCAAACAGCAGACAAACCTGCACGTTGAGAGGCACAAAAGAGACAAGGCTGTAATCTTGTATGACTTCTGCCAACTTTTCATTTAGATGATGGAATTTTTTAAAGAAGGGGTCTGCAGCCAGGTGATCGAGGAGATAGGTCAGGTCCATGACTTCTGTGTAGAAGTCAAGGTTGAAAGCTGTACAGGACAAGAAAACATTTACTGATTGGTGTATAAAAAAGAATCTGTTGTGGATAATATTTGTGTATTTTTATTTGGTCAAAGCTAAAGAAAAAAAGTATTTCACTTACCCAATTTGCCATACTGCTCAATCAAGTCCATCTTGGAGAGGATGTTGACATGAGGAAGCTCCACATGCAGCATGGTGGACAGGGAGGTACATAGTACAGAGATGAACTTGGCTGGGTCAGAACAGTAATGAGAGTCCACAAGGTGCACTGCAGACAGCTTAAAAATAAAACAGCAGTACATCAATTTATAAGAAAGTGCAGGGGAAATAAGAGCTATAAGACCTAAATGCAACCTAAGATGAAGTAACTTTAACAAGTTGATGTGGTACATGCATGAAGACCACATAAATCGAAGGCTCTGGGGACGTGAGATCATTCCCATCACCTGATGCTTACGCAGCTCACCCTGAAATTCCACTTGGCCAGCTGTGAGAATATGTTTTTTACTGAACTCTGGTGGGTGTACAGTTCCACCTGTCCGGGACAGTCGAACAGAAAGTAACAGTCACTGTGCTCCTTCAGTTTGGTCTCTAACCAGTCCAGGTTTGCCTCGAGATACTCCATACAGTACAGCAGCCCGCCGTTAGGCCCCAGCTTCAAACCTGCCATAACATCATCCAGAGTGACCAGTTCAGAGACATCTACAGCACAGGAGTAAGGCAGTCCTTCATTGGCAGGGTCCATGTTCACCACAACCACCTTGCGTCCTAGTCGACCCAGGAACTCCTGCATCCCCTGGCAGTACGTGGTTTTACCTGAGCCTGGCGGTCCAATGACCACCTGACCAAAACGTAGAGAAGGGGTTGCACTCGGCTGGCAGGACATTGTACTAGTGGTGAAGGGACTGGAGAGCTGCGGAGGTTCACGTTAGATGGGACCAGGATGTCGGCACATGTACCTCTCCGTGTAGGATCTCCAGCTCCAGCATCCAGCTCCCATCTAACTGGTAGAGTCACATACAATACACATAAATAAATACCTGGAGGCAAGTTAAACCATTACCTCATACTCAAGCCTGCTATCACATCAACATTAACTCAACTCGATATAAGAGTAAATAAAACTCAGTGGCCAATAAGCTTAACGAAAAAGACATTCATTAAAAGTTTATATATAAAATACAAATCAAACGCACATTCGCAACTATTTTGTTCATTTGCTATAGATTTCATTATGTACATTTAGCAGGTTATTACCATTTGCCGCAGTTATGTTTGCATGCGTATTACAGTCGATAGCTAAGTGGCTAATGTGCGCATAGTACATCCGGGTTACGCAGGCAAGCTGTCAAAATAAAAGCAGGATTTCTCGGTTCATATTAGTTTTACAGACTACAACTCCTCTGTGCTAATACTAAATAAAAACGTGTATTACTTCATCTGTGATGTACCATAGTTAGTATGGTTTATGCAGTTTCATACAAATGTGAACCAACGACAATGGAAAAAATGTCCACTTTTTGAGTGATAGTCAATTATCAATCTGATTACATGATAAAATGCAAAAAGAAAAGCGTAGAACACATTGGATTTAAGAACATTATTTATATCAAAGCTTGTCAAATAAATACATACAAAATGAAAACATATTTAAAGTCATCTCTGTGGTCCAATGCTGCCACCTGGCTGCCAGCCTCTGTACTTCATGCTGGTGTTTGGTTGGCGTCTCAGCAAAGTGTCACCTCCATCAATGTCTTTGGGGTTGTCATACACTGTAGTTATGTGAAAATCTTTTCTTGCCTTTTTCACAGGATGTAAGACCAATTTCTCTCCATGATACCTTTAGAAGAGAGACATGTACAATAGCATTAGCAAGGTCATAAATAACAGCTCAAACAACAAAGTTTACCTACTGAACGTCTTGTTTCTATTTTTATTTCTATCCTTACCCAAATCCCCTTTTGCAATTAGGATGTTGGCCCTCATTCTCAAGTGCTTCAGCAATCCCAATCTGACTGTTTCCCAACCCTTCACCGTCCTTCCAACCCTGCTTCTCCATCACACGACGTCCAAAGCCCTAAAAGAAAAAGAGATTTTAGAAAATTGTGGGTCTTAGTACAAACGTAGGAGTACACTTAAGTACCATGATAATCTCTCACCTTAGTAAACTTCTCAAAGTGTCCAATAGTTTGACTGTGCCCAGATCGATCTTCCAGTCCCTCCCTCAACCTGTTTTCATATCGCATTCGGACATAGTCACGAGCATCCATGTCACCTCCGTCTGTAAGAAGAAGATTTGGGTTAAGGAAAATTTGATTCTGCACGTTTAATTCATGGTTTGGTTCATTTTGTCAATCACGGTAAGATACCTTTATCATAGTAAACACTCATGTCAACATCCCAGTCATCTGCAGTTTGTTCATCAAAATCTGAAACAAGGGCAGAACACATAAATACAATACATATTTCATCACACAAAACACACTGCAGACAACCAATTTACCAATCAACAGACACATAAGTATGGTTAATGTTTTTGTTGCGTACCTCCTTCTTCTTCCTGCCAATACTGAGCATCAGTATAGAACACCAGCCCCGAGCCGCCCTTTTCCCACTTTAGCTCAATCTCCTCTTCATACAGCCTCTCTTTGATTCGCTCCTGGCTTGTTACATCCTCGTGCAAAGCCTCATGTCGCTCCCACTCCTCACAGCAGTCGTCGTCCTACAACCAACCAGTCAAAGGATATAACAGGATTTCTGCCTGGGCTATGTCATAGACACGATAATCACTTATTTATCAGTTACTTGTTGTACTAACAGATACTGACAGATTTCAACTTATACCCACATCATCTGCATTCGACTGGGCGTCCTCCTCATCGTTCTGTGGCTCATCAGTGTTTTCTGTTTCCGCGCTATCAGCCAGCTGTCTCCTTTTGGAGGGTGGAGTGGCCAAAGTGCCCGGTCCTGATACTTCATGCCCAGTTGCTGTTAATACCGTCTCCTCTGTGGCCGGGAGTGTGCATGTGTTGCGATATTGAAAAGGCACGTTGCCATAGCGACGGTTGGAGCTGGTCTTGGGGAAAGTGAGGCCCAACTTCCTGATAAGGCGAGGAGGCATGCGGCAGGACTGAATGAGCTGCAGGAACACTTTCACCGGCGTGCCAACATTTCCATTCTGCATCAGAGCAGGCGGGTTGAGCTCAGACAGGCTTCTGAGGTCAGCCTCTGTGAAACACTCTCTTAAGGACACGTGGTGACGCTGTTCGGATTTTGTTTTATAGGGAAATGATCCATCATCTGAAAGAGGTTGAAACGGTTTAGTTAGACACATGGTGATAACACATCATGTCACAATCAAACCAGAGCAAACCTACTGTAGTAACCGGATTATCCATGTCACCATCAAACCATAGCAAACCTACTGTAGTAACCGGATTATCCATGTCACCATCAAACCAGAGCAAACCCACTGTAGTAACCGGATTATCCATGTCACCATCAAACCAGAGCAAACCTACTGTTGTAACCGGATTATCCATGTCACCATCAAACCAGAGCAAACCTACTGTAGTAACCGGATTATCCGATGATATTTACCGCTTGGGAAGAATATGTGTATAGCACCGACTTGCTGACCACTAAGTCGGTGCAGGGAGAGTGGACACATTACGAGCAGCACATCGAGCAACAACAACGAGGACCTGACGTCTCACTAACCTTTCTCGTGCGAAACCTTCACCCGTTTGATAACACAGCGTCTCGCCAGCCAGTTTCCCTTCGAGTCGATCCAGTGATTCCCCGCATACATCCTAGCGAACCTGTCGGCGTCCTTAGCGCGAACAGAGACGACGCAGCAGCACGACTTCGCCGGGTGCTTCGCCGCGGAGCCTTGTGTCGGCGCCTGGTCGCTCTCGGTCGACTTGTCCGCTTCGGCTTCACCGCACACGGTGTTCTCGGGCCGCTCGGACTCTCTGAGGACTTCTGGTCGATGGCGGTAGTGAAAACACTGAAAACCGCCGCTTTCTATGAACTGACTGAAGTAATTTCTCAGGTCCGCTGAGCGAAAGTTTACAGGAATGCTGCTAATTGCAAAATACACAAGAGCGTCGGTCTCCGAGTCCGCCATGATTGTTTTGTTCCCATAGACGAGAAAACGTCATCGGCACGTCGACGCTCACGTTATGCGTCATATCCGCCTCCTGACTCGTTACGTAACTCTGTAAAATTACTGTCTATGCTACATTATTATTTACTTGATACTTACTGCAATCGATGCGTTCATGACTGCTTAATAAATAATGTACTACTGACTAGTAATGACATATTTTACACAGTGTCTGATTTTCCTCTCACAAGAAATTTTTAGGATGGAGCAGTGAGAGGATATGAGGGCACATATTTTATGAGAGATATTATTTTATCCACCCCTCCTGACTGAGGAGGTATGGACATCTGTGAAGGATGAGGAGTTTGAGAACATTGGTCTTCTCTGCATATTGCACAACATGCTGTTGAAGTGTGATGATGCAAAGCCAGACCCAATAATGATGGAGGAGAAGATGTCTGATTCAGTGAAGTCTGTGTAGAAATACACCACAAGAACTTTTTCAGTTGCTGTACAAAGACAAAGCACTGTTGAGCCTTCATGTTGCCTGTGTAACTGTTAGTTTCCTTTTTCTGATTCCGCTGTATGGGTATTTCCAGGCATTGTTGGGACTGTTGTTCCTCCAAAGAGCTCTTCGCGGTAAGGGGAAAAGCTTGTTGTTTCTAAATTGAGTGATGTTTTTCTCTGTGTTCAGCTCCACACTTCTCTCCATACCATGACACCAAGCAGTCAGCCTCCCCACTGTTACGTTTGCTCGTCCATTAGTAATGTAAAGTTGGTGTTATCAGCAAACCTTTGGCGTGTCACCAAGCGAGGTGTAGTTATTGGTGCACAAGGTGTAAGATTCAAAAACAGGGGCTCCCCTACTCGGAAAATGCTGCCTCCTGTTGGACAAAAAGCCATAAATCCAGTGGGAAGGCAATGTTCAGGTGTGTCCGTTTGCTAAGGAGGACGACAGTACTGAAAACAGAGCTGATGTCCACACACCAGATGCAGGCATAGATGTGAGGTTTCTCCAGGTGCTAGAACAAAGTGAAAGATCAGCTCTGTACACAAACTCTTGTACTTCAAAAGTGCAAAAATGAGACATGAGCATATATTTAAAATCTAGGAAAAAGACATCAAGACCAGTACATACCTGTTTAACTTTATTCTGAATTTAAATATTTCACATTTCTAGTTATTTTTATACACTTTTAGAAAGACATCCAAGAAATATGCTCTGTGAAAGTTCATTAACCCAGAGGCAAACTGCTCCTTTGGCCTTCACCTCCACTTTTATCGTTGTGTTTTGTTAGTCATAGGCAGTAAAACTAGACCCGGGTGTCTGGACCCTGACATTACATTACACATCATAACACATTTTGTGCAATATTCATAACCACACTGGCCTGTAAGAAGCAACACTACATACAGCGGGGTGCGAAAGTTTGGGCAACCATGTCAATGTTCCTGTATAAATCATTGACTGCTAAGATAAATAATTTCAATAAATATATCATGTAGGAGACACACACAGTGATATGTAAAAAGTGAAATAAACTAAACTAGGATTTACAGAAAGTGTGCAATAATTGTTTAAACAAAATTAGGCAGCTGCATAAATTTGGGCGCCACAAAAATGAAATGAACTCAATATTTAGTGGATCTTCCTGACAGCCTCTAAACGCTATAAACTTAGTTGCACTTCTCAAATATCACCGTGTGTGTCTCCTCCATGATATATTAAATTTAATCTTAACAACCAATGATTTATACAGGAAAATCATGGAGATTGACAAGGTTGCCCAAACTTTCGCACCGCACCGTACATAATTCTAAATCAGAGATCTAATCTTAATTAAGTTTAACATCTGGCTAGATTGTTTTTTTACAGGATTCAGTCTCAATAGACAAATGCCTCTGTCGTGAAAAATGTCAGATAAAATAGTAGTGACAGACATGTATCCACTGTATTTGGAGTTTTTCACCTTTGGAACTTGAAAATGGAGATAAGGTTTCATGATCAAAGTGATGCCACTTTACTGACAGTACCTTTTAAATTTCTTACATTTAGAAATTTTGTTATTTCTGAAAACCTCACAATTAATTGCTTTGCACCCAAGGCCTCAAACCTAATGGAGTTCTTGTTATTTAATAAAGATTTTCTCAAGAACTTTTCCTAAATCTCACAACATCTGTTGCAGCTATCTATGTGACAATGAGGAATTGGATTGGGAAGAAATTCCTGATAACCAATCAAAGTATCGATATCAGAGCAGGATTTTAGTGCAAATCCTGAAAAGGTACATGGTAAATATTATTTTATCGTTGATTAAACTTTTTTTGAGTAAGAAAAAAAATCCAAATTCTGTTGTTTCACAGTGTGCATGTGGCTTATATTTACTTTATGAGCTAACGACATATTGCTACTTTTATGGTAAACCTGCCAGAACTATATACTATAAAAATGTAAAATGATTTCTAAGAAGTAAATGATTAAAGTAAAGTACATTTTTTTCTAAGGAATCAAACGTCCACGCAAACTGAGTGAATGGCCTTGTGAAAAGAAGGCAAATGAACCTGTGTGCTGCATTAGCAGTAGGTCAAGGTTAACTATTATGTGGTAGATATAGTGTCCATCACGCACACAAAATTGTTCAATGAACTGGAAAAACTAAAACTGAAGGAAAACAATTGTTAATATTCAGGGGCAACCTAAGAAAGGCCAACTCTATTTCAGTAGATAAAACATGTTCTGATACAGTTCTTATGCTATTATGGTCACTTTTCTACATTTTTAGAGTTTGTATGTATCCTAAAATTAATAATTGTAAAAGGTTTTTTTTGGCCATAGATCAGATGCCAGCCATTACATCATGCTTCATCAGACCTGGACTGTTTAGTTTCCTTGATTTCAGATTACAGCAGTTGTTCCACTAATAGATTGAAGAACATTTTATTTTTACTGTCTTGGCCGAGATAAGGGTCTGTCCTCCGTGCCCGTCTCTGCCTGCTCCTAACCTCTATAAACACAGGCCTTATCACAACCATTTACAACTGTCAGGATACGTCACAAAGCCCAAGTGCTGCTGAGGGTATTATAGGGCACTTTGCAGAAAGAATCATACTGTAATAATGTAATGTGTTTTATCACATATTTGAAGCTTTGGTCCATTATTATTTAGCTCTTATTGAGATATGTTGTGTACCTTATGAACAATCACTGCATTTCATAATGAGATCATCCAGGAATAGAAATGAGGCCGTGAAACTGATTCTCGAATATTCGCGGAAGAAATGGGCAAAGACAATGATGGTAGTAAAATAAATATTCTGTGACTGGTGCTGCCAGTTGTGTCTGGCATGTAATCGCTTTATTGCGGTCATTGACTTTATTGACTGACCTTGAGTCCTCTTGTCTGTGGTTCACACTTGAAACAATCATTCATCTGTGGGGTGTTTTCAGGCGCCTCAGCCTGTGATGCAGGTGTCTTACCACAAAATAAAGAGCAGAATATGTTATATATACTGTTCCCTGTGCACTTACAATGGGGTAAACATATGCCACAATATGGCATTCAAAATGTGCTGTTTGTTTATTTCTGACAATAATAAAGTAATTTGCTTATCAGTGTCCAACCTCTGTGCCAGGCACAGGGAAGATAAGATATTAGAATAAACTCAGGGGAACACTGTACCAGCTGCTGCTAAAAAACTAATAACGGGTTAATTCAAATTCAGTTTCTTTAAGGAGGAAAACATCCATCAAACCATCTGACTTATTCATCCAGCCACTCACTGCAGTACAACATTTAAACCCACCTATCATATCAAACTTGAAATTGAAATCTACATAATATCTATACCCTTCATATTTTAAGAACGTTTTAGCTTGCAGTTATGAGAAAGAAGTGAGAGTGGAACAATACACCATAAAGAGTCTCAGTCAGACTTAAACCAATGATATTCCCCATAAGATGAGTTTTCTTTTCATTGATGATCCATTAATCTTCTCTGTGGTGCCAGTAGCAGGACATTTTTGGCTTTAATTGAAATGTCTCAGCAGCTACTCAATGGATTACTCAGATTCAGCAAACTTTTTTAATTCCTAAAGGGAAATCTTTTTGGCATGTTCCAGCAGCTCTCCGTTCAAACAGAAAGAAAGAAAAAAGAAAAGGCCATAACCAGAAAAGATAAACACTAACACAAATATTAAATCCTCACTTTACAGATCAAGAATAGGTAATAAAAATGAACAGAAACTACATAATATCAATATACAGCAGGTCAGTGTATGGTGTACTGGGGTTATCTGATTATGTTTAGGACCACCTTCCACGTTTGGCAGTATCGTCCACTTAGACTCCATAATCTACGTGCTGCAACGGTGAAAGGTTTGACCTCATCTCAGGAAGGCAGGGACATTTTTTTCAAATTATTGTACATTTCCACCAAACTAATTGGGTGGTCAAAGGTCAAGGTCACTGTGGTGTAAATTGTCTCCAGTTCTTGTCAAATCTCAGAAAAGCCAGGAGATAATTTCTCTACATTTAACACAGAATTCCTCTCATAATCTAAACTTGTGAATCTAACTGTTGGTGCAGATACAATGGTTGGTGCTGACCTAAACTATTCACTGTGTTCTATTAGATTAAGACACATCTGTTTAAAAGGGCTAAAAAAAACTATTTGCTAAAGTATACATCATGATGACTTAACTGGTAGGTTAATGACCCACGTCTGCTCTGGCCTATTTCCAGCTCACCAGGCGTGAGCAGTGTGCAGGGACAGAGTGTGGGCTGATTACCTTTGCAGTCCTTGGTAGCTTGGTACTGCCTGGGTTAATGACACCAGCTACAAGATAAGGCCCAACCCTCTTGATATCCAGGTGTTACTCCACCAGCTCTTTTTCATTGAGAAAAGTTTATCAGTTTCCCAGGGTTATTCCATCAGTTACCTGGCAGAGCACACAGTTGTTTTTCACTGAGTGTATTGACAAGCCAAGGTCCACTAAGCAGGGTGGGTTGGTCTATAAATAAGGGACGCTGGAGGTAGTAGTAGCAGTGCTCACAAGCCCATCGTATGAAAGCACATTTAGTTTTGACCACAAAGATCTTTACAACCTACAAAATGGATAACAGATGCAACTGTTTAGCCAACAGCAACAGTCTTTTAAACCCCATCCTCTACAATATCCTCAGCCAAATGGATAACAACAACTTCAACGGCTACAACTCAGGACCTTATAGATGCAACTGTAAACTGCGGCGGACAGTGTGCCTGAAAAGACCAGCAGAGATTTGTAAAGAAGCGTCAGCAGTTCTCATTAAAACCATCCATTTTATGAAGAACTTACCTGCTTTTAACCAGCTGCCACTAAACGACCAGTTTTTGCTTCTGAAAAACTGCTGGACACCACTCCTGATTTTGGGTCTGGCCCAGGAGCATGTGGACTTTGAGGTGGCAGACATCCCTGCTGACAGCATGCTGAAAAAGATCCTCCTGAACGGTCAGGAGAGCCCCGAGATGGAAAGAGAGCAGCCCACGATGGCGGGTGTCAGCAAACTCAGGTCCTGCCTCCGAAAGTTTTGGAGTCTGGATTTGAGCCCAAAGGAATATGCCTACCTCAAAGGAACCACGATATTTAACCCAGGTATGTATTCATCTGGTGTTACCAATGAAGTAACAAGAAAATGGGTCCAAACTGTTTGATTTCTATGCACTGTGAATCAATCCCCTTTTAAAACAATTATCTTCATTTCTTCACCTTCTAAAGACGTCCCAGACCTAAAGGCAGCTCTGTTCACTGAAAGCTTGCAACAGGAAGCTCAGCACGCCCTCAGGGAAGTGGTCCGGCTCCTTCACCCAGGGGATCAGCAGCGCTTTGCCCAAATCCTCCTCACAGGCTCCATGCTGCAGAGCATCACGCCCAGCCTCATCACAGAACTCTTCTTCCGGCCTGTGATCGGCCAGGCTGATCTGCTGGAGCTGCTGGCCGACATGCTCTTCTGCAGATAGATGAGGTGAACTGTCCTGGAGAAAGTTGAATCTCATGTCTTTAGCTGAGGTGAAGCAGAACCTTTTGTTGACCAAACCAAGCAATGTTCCCGAGGTGAAGGATCTCCTCAAAAAAGCACCTATGATAGCAACAGAAACTACGTGACTTGGTGATTATGAGACTTTGAAGATCTTATATTTATAGTGAAACACTTTTATTATTCTGAATCTTAGTAGACAGGCCGAGATCACAAGATGTTTGTGATGTTTCAATGTTCAATGTAAATATGTTTTGTCTGTAACACTTCAAATAAATATATTTTTGTACATGACTATAATAATGTTCTGTCTCAGTCTTTTTCTGACACATTCCCTGTGTCATAAAGAGTCGTCTGACACTTTTGTGCATGTGATGATGACACTGTGTTCTTAACAACTTTACCTCTATGATTTATCGGGCAGATGTGTCATTACTAACATGTTGTGCAGCCAAATGTTGCTCAAGCTCATGTTTTTGAAATTCTTGTCAAGATGCCAGAGATTCCAAACTTGGGAATTAACCTAGGAAAACTAGTATAAACATAAAAAGCTTCATAGACACTTTCTATATGATACGACCCTAAACATGTGGTGATTTACATATGTAGGAGTATTTCTCTATTTTCTTTAATCTGTTGTAATTTTGTCTCAAATGTTGAAACATTACTACATCTTGTGTACTTTGTCTCCCTCTCATGGAAAACTGTGGAATTAACAGGTTTATTCAAATAACTCTAGAACAACATGTGCAAAAAGAGTTAAACTCTTATCATACTTTCATATTTCAAAAAATTAAAAGCCCTAAAAAAACAATATCCTACTTTAATGGGGTAGTGTGGACTTTTTCTCCACTGTGTGGTTTATTGTAAGATTATTGGAACAAAACTAGTACTAATACTTCATATTAGATACATTCATAACAGTGGAGGTGATTCTACCCACATTGACTTATATAAACAATGTACATGATGATGTGAAGTTGCAAAGAAATGTGTTTGTGTTTGATATTTATCTGAAAATCAACTAATCACCTGATAATTGTCAAGGGTACACAACTGTCAATCATTCCCAGAAGTGTGTTAATTATGTGTTGGTTATTTGTAGAAAATAAATGAGAAATGAATTTAATGTGCAGAACAGTCAACATTTTGGGAGAAGATACATGTTGATCTTCATTTGAAATTTGAGCCAAAGCTGTAGAAAACCCCCCCTCCTGTCAAGGGCCTGCAGGCAATATTTGATCCAGAACCAGCCCTCCTGATTCATCCTCGTCTGTGGTATGTTAGTTGTGAAACAGTGAGTCTTTACATGACACCTCATACAGGTAAAACAGGAATGTGCTGGTGGGGGCAGAGAGCCAGAGGAAATGGGGTTACACACGGCAACTGCAACTCAACACAAGCAGAAAAGCAAGTCCTAAAGTTCGACATTTGGCAGCTGCAAGCACCAGACCAACTGTCATTGAAGCAAGTATTTTTCTTCTTCTTGCTTACACACAGCACTTCTCAGTTGGCAGCTGCAACAATAGACTGGTGCCCGCCTGAAATAATTCAGCTAAAGTAGAGGATATAACTTATAAATTATTGGCAAAATACAGTTGAGTTCATGTGACCCAAAGCAGGTCTTTGGGACACACTTTCTTTCCTTGGCAATACAAGGCAAAGACAAACCCCAGGATTTTATTTCCTTTTTGTCAGAACCAGCCAAACAAGTTCTTCTATTGCTGAGGGCTGAAAAAGCCTGCCTGCTACAACACAGTGACCTCGGGGAGATGAGTATGACAACAATAATCCAACAAACAAAGAGAAGTAGGCTAAAGAAGCAGAAATCCACACAGAAAGAAATTAATTGAAAACAATTAATAGAGATGTGAAAAAAGTCAACAGTCGCCAAAGCTCTGCAAGCATTGAGCAGTCGGACGTCTTTAGGCTTAGACTTAACACAATATTTCTATACTGTATTCCTTATTAAATACACATAAGACATAAACCGGAATGGAGGTTTTTATTTTGTTAAAAACACAGCTTATGTAAACAAAAATGACACACAGTGGCCAACAGCGGCGCATGTCTTAAACAACCCAGAAACATTGTAGCATGGACATATCCAAACATGAGTCTACAGTAAGGTTTTCAGGTTAAAACATGCCTCTAAGGAGTCTAAATGGCAGGAGTTAATAATCCCATACATACGGCGTATTTACAGCAGCTTGCATAAACAATCACACAGGAAAGAATGAGGATTTTTCTGTCTCTATCCTCTGGGCTGACTGTTCAGATTTCACACAGAGCAGCCACGCTTCTCTTGCTGAAAACTATTTTAAACACTGCATACAAATACAGTAAAGCTTGCACTGTCATTCCCTCTGTGGAAAATAAAGTTTCCTCAATAGATCATTTGCTCAAAAAAAAAAAAAAAAGGTCCTTGAATGTGAATGACACAACGGCAAATATTAGGTAGAGCCGCGAGAAGCACTCCACTCAGTAACAGCCAGGATAAAATGGTCCTTAATTTGGCTACATCGCTCTGTTGCTCTTCAGAGAAGAAGAGGAGCGCCTGAAGAGTCTGTTTCCGTGTCAAGCTGGTACGGAGAGTAACCCGTGTTGGCGCTGGACGAGTACACTGCAAGAAAAAAAGAAAAATTGATAAAGGAGAAGCCAGCACAGTAGATGTTAGATTTCACGCAGGAAAGGTGACACGTGAAAGGTTTAACTGGGGACGCTGACTGGGAGCGATGTGAGAGAAACACAATGTGGCGTACCCTTATTCAAAGACGTGTAATAAGACACCCTGATCTTTTAACACTCTTTAAGGAACAATAAAAAAAAAGGACGAACACAGCGTGGCACTGCGTCTGTAATCCAAGTTGTTTGCTAAAATGACCAGCTACTTGTGTATACTGTGTGTGTTTATGTTGCACCAAATCACCGCATCAAGTTCCTGCGCTCTATGACAATGGCAATAAAAGTTTTCTGATTCTGATTCTGATTCTGATATAATAAACCAGGAGATATTACCTGACAAATATTTATTGCAACCCGAGCTGCTGCTGTGCAGAGCTGGAGGGAAGAATGAGGCAGATTGATAGGTGGGTGTAAGGTAGCAGATGAGGGGAGGAATTGTAATATGCAGAGAAAAGGGCAGGAATGCAGGTCTTTTGCTGTGTAAAGAATGGCACGTTACTGGAAAGTACAGAGAAGGTGAGAAAATGCCTGCAGCCGGTACAATGAAGTGCAGCGACGGAGCAGCACCGCGAGGCTGGTAATTATACCTCACTGACCAGAACAAATAAAGAATGTGGTTCTGTCAGCTCTAAGGATGTGCTGAAAGCCTCCTACTCTGGATCTGCCAGGACACATTAGGCTTGCAAACAAACAAATACATGCCTTCTTTGGCCCGTCATTCACACTGTGTGTAAATTCTGTCAGGTAGAAATCTAATAAAACATGTAACAGCACGAAACTATATTTGAGGCATTGTGTAGTATGTCTATTGTCCAGTTATCTAGTGTCCAGCATGTTGAAGTGGGAACCTGTGTTATGTTGTAATGAGAGGAGAAGGACAAGAGCTCGATCTCACCCTGCTGCTCGTGTTGTGCTGTATTCTGTGACCCGTCACATTCTGTGACCTGCAGCAGCGCGACAACAAGCGCTCCTGTGGGCAACATTAGGTGTATCGTGCATGCAGGACATTTTTAATGTTGTATTAATTCACAGTGATGTCAGGGTGAAGTTGCATTACTGTGAATGTGTTTTCACACCTGCGGCCTGGTAGTGAGGAGCAAAATGAGGATTTCCCTGATTAAGGGGTCTAAATATTTTATGGGAAAGAAACTGGTGTTATCAAACACCTTTCCTGACCGACCCACTGCGCTTGTTATGGAAAACTCCTTACGGGTACTCACTTCTCCCGCTGTGATTTCTCATATTCCTCGCCAACTCATCCGACGGCGTCTGCTCCGACACCTTCACCTCTGGAACTGTGGCGAAGGCAAAAATAGACCAAATGAACACAAGCAGACAGGAGGCTACGGCAGACACTCTTTTTTAGCATTAATCCTGCCCTCTCGTCTATTGTGCAACCGTTTTCAGACGACACTGTGATCCTGTATCAACTTGTCTCAGATTAACCAATTGTTATTAGGTCATTGCCTGTAAAATACCTGGTGTATATTAGGGCTTAAAACTATGAGGCAAACAAAAGAGCTTTAGCGGCGTTCTGACAAACACTATGAGTCATTAGGGGAAGACGGGTCAGGTGATTGGTATATGTGGTATGTTGCAGCCAGGTCGTGTTAGTTCTTTATCACGTGATATCTTATAAATATTTATACAGCAGTAACTAGCAAAAGGAAAGTAGTTTAAAAACGTTTGCACTGTTCTTACAGTCACTGCTGGGGAAGGTGTTGGTCATGGTCTCGTTCCCACTGTCAGGAAGCGTCCCATTGCTCCTCCCGTTAGGGCGCTGTCCTGTCGACGGATGGCTTTTTTCTTTTCGCTTGCCCTTTCGGGTGCTGATGCGGATGACCCCGTGCACCAGCTTGCACTCGGCCTCCTGTTCCTCCAGGTTGTAGTCCTGAGCGATGCTGTAGATGAGCTCGCTGATCTCATTGGTCTTGCGCGAGAAAGACGAGTCAGAGGTGCACTTGGCCAGCTGGTCGATCTGGTGCAGGGCGTAGAGCTCCAGCAGCTTCTTCGTGATAAGAGAGTCAATGTCTGTGCCGGTGTCACTCAGGTTATCCAAGTCATAGTCCTCGCGAGACAGCAGGCTGGTGTTGCTGACTGGCCGTTGGCTCTCCCCCTTGCCGGTGGTACGGGGTCGTTTGGTGGGAGCAACCTGATACTTTACTGTCTGACCATTGATGCGTACATCATGGTATCGGAAGCTGTCGCTCGTCGGCAACTTGGAAACTTTGCCTGACTTGCTGTAGTCCACAGGAATGTGACAGGTGGGGTTGGTCAAAGCCATGCCGTTAGGAGGGTGAGGCTCACTTCTTCCTTTAGGGGGATGGTCCGTGGAGCTCTCGTTCACAGGCAGGCATGGCTCTCGACCGCCATAAAATCCACAGGTAAGAACACAGCAGATAAGAGCCTTGCAGCTGCTCCAGCCCACTGAGGCACAGGAGCCACAAGTGTGCCTGCTGGTAGGCGCGCTGTCCGCTGACCCCGGAATAAATCCTATAGTCTCTGAGCCGTTCCGCGGATGGCTTCTGCTGCTGCGGGTGTACTTGTTGTCCGGGTACCGGGAGCGGTCAGTGTGGTGCACATGAAGATGATCCCCGTGAGGATCCTTGTAGGAGTCTTGGCTGCCTGTGCTCTCTCTGGATGCAGTCCGGGTCTGTCTGTACTTCTCCGCTCTGCTGTGGGAGCCGTGGTGTTCTGTTCTGTGGGGGCGAGGCACCTGGGGAGCCCCCGTGCTGTGGCCAGGCATGGCTTAAAATGCCAGGGACCTGGTGTGGAATAAGAGAGTTTAGAAACAAGTATCCCCCTTTTGTTGGCACACTCGTCTTGCAGCATAAAACGCACCATTGCGCATCAAAACACCCAGCAGTCAAAACGTCAGTAGGAAACACTTAAGTTTCGAGGTAAGGAAGGGCTCCTGAATTTCCCAGAATGGAAATAAAGTGAGTGCATTGATTGTTGGCCCGATAATAATTCGTCGCGCCCTTAAAGTTTGCTCGGTACACGTGTGGGAGAAACAAAAGCGCATTCAACACTCGGCAGCACTTGGATTTACACACTTACAGACACTTACAGCATAAGAAGAAACAGTGGTGGTTGTCTTTTCTCCCAGATGACTTGATCAGCGGGCAAACGGCGGAAGTCTCACTGAGAAAAACCTTCCTCTGCTGGCGCTCCGCACTCAGAAGGAGACGGATCTCGCCGCCCACAGACTTCCAGCAGATTTACTCCCAGGAAAGACGGAACTTTTGCAAACGCGGAGTCCGACGCGTCGAGCGGACAACACGGGCCCGTTCATTAGCGCCCACTGTCCCGTCGTGTCTCAGACTCTCCCAATGTTTGGCTATTACCTGCGGCTACAACTAATCCCAGATCATACACCCACCCACAGGTGAGCGGTGACGTCACGCGAGGCGGATGTAAAGGCAGAAGAAGGAAAGAGAGAAACACACACACACATTTCATCAACATAAGAATAGTGGTAATGTCTGTACGTCTGACTAAAACGTTTCTCCAAACCTGTAACATTTCTAAAAACGTGGAAAGGTTGTAATTTGAGTGACACCCGTGACACCCAGCACTGAATTGTTGTTCCTCACACTGTTGAAGCGCGCACAGAAAATGTAGGTCTGACGGACGCACAGAGGTGCACAGCTGCAGAGCCAGCAGGTGTTTCATACCAAACAATATATTTCATTCTGCCCTATTTTTTCCCCTCTGCAGAAGCACTAAATCACACCTTCTTTAAAGTGAAATAGCAGGAGAGAGAGAGAGAGAGAGAGAGAGAGAGAGAGAGAGAGAGAGAGAGAGAGAGAGAGAGAGAGAGGTGAGTCGGTGTTGCTCGTCTTGTGGTTTCACCGCAGTCACAACAAAATAGCAACCCAAGAAAATTAAACACATCAAAATGTATTCTGGATCTAAGTCATATCAAACCATAGTGTAGCTTTCATATTTGGCAACTAGAATATTATAATACATATTCTAACCAGCACAATAAAAACGGGAATTAATTCAAATGTATTTTTAAATTTTTTATTTATCATACATAATGTAATTAAGAGCTATTCTAAAAATTTCTGCGCGTCAATATATTACTTTTTGTTTTTAACTCAACATACATTTTCTGCACAATCTCTGTCAGTGGTCTGCAGTTTAAACAGTAATATCAAAAAACAATACACATTTCACAAGTTTGAAAATGAAAATTCTAGTATGTTTTTAATACAGCTTATGCATTATATCATTTTAATAAAAACATAAATACAGAATGTAAAAATTCCAGACACACTTTTCTGGTGCCTTAAAAAGACAAATGCAAATTCTCTCAAAAGGGAGATTTTTAAGTTATGACTGCAAATATACAGAAAGCTCAAATCAATTTTAACTCCAATATTCACATCTTTGGTTATTCAAGCTTCGAAAGATGATTATAAATTCACAGGTGGGGACACCGTCACCTGTTTGGCCTCTGTGTCATTTGGCAGCTGCTGCGACAGAGTTAAAGCCATTTGTCCGTGTGCCCTCGTGTTACCTGCTGAAATGTGCCTCAGCCGAGGATCAGAGTCAATCTCATATCTGTACTGATATCCTTCCAGAACGTCCCGACATGCATCTCGCATGTCAATGATCCACTTCTTCATACCTTTGCGATTCAGATAGAGTACAAAGAGAAAGACCATGCCCACAAACCCCAGCACCAGCCCTAGGAAGACATAGGATGTCTGCAGAGTGAGTTCAGCCACCTCTACTGGAACAACACAGCCAATGACCCGGGTGCCAAGCCCTCTCAGCTTGGTGTTAGTTAACCATTTTGGTGAAGCACATCTCACTGTCTCCACATCTACCTGAGCCCTTGATTCATTAAGCCAAGTGACAAAATTAAGGATCTCACATAAGCAGGTGTAGGGGTTATTACCAAGATGGATGTGAATATTCCCAAGCTTGTCTAACTCTTGAAGAGCATCCTGCCCAAGTATACTGAAGGCGTTGTTCCTCAAGTCGAGCACCTTCAATTGGTTCAATCCAGAGAAGGTTCCACTGTAGACAGCCACAAGGGAGTTGTTAGCGAGGAAGAGCTGTTGCAGATTGGGAAGGTGGGAAAACATCCCCGGGGGCAGAAGGGCGAGGTGATTCCCAGAGAGGTCAAGACGAAGGAGTCCGCTGAGGCCGCCCCAGCGCAGAGCTGTGGTGAGGTCTGTCAAGGCGGTGAAGTTGTAGAGCGAGCGACTCAGGTTGAGCTCCTGAAGTGGGCTGCCAGGTATGTTGAGAGCTTCTGGATGGATGAGTGCCAGCTGGTTCCCACTGAGATCCAGGAAGCGCAAGTTGCTGAGGGCAGAGAAGCTGTGGGACGCCATCTCTGTAAGCCTGTGAAGACGTGAAGATTTATCCTGAGACATTTTAGTCACATGCTTGGACAAAAGTCATGTAAAACCAGATTCACTAAAATAGACTTTAATTATCCAAACATGACTTCAAATAAATGCACGGAAACACTGACATTCTCACCTGTTATTGCTTAAAATGATGTTGGTGACGTTCTCCAGCTCTGAGAATGAATCGGGTGCAATCTGATGTATGTTATTCCCTGTGATAATGACAGTCCTTGTATGTCCCGGAATGCTTCGTGGCACTGCGAGCAGATCCTTGGAAACACATTTTAATATGCGAGTGACAGCAAAACACTCACAACCGAAAGGACAGTCCAAGCACTGATACGGCGAAGAAAGAAGAATTCCCAAAAACACACAGACTGCAAAAATACACATCTCTAAATTATAGCCAATTAAAAGGAAAGACGGAAAAGTGCTAACACACAGAAGTATGAACGGCAGCAGAGAAATCAAAGTTAGATTCTAAACTTTTGTTCTCACGAAGCAATCATGTACTGCAGAGCTTCAGCATCAGAGCCTCCTTATCAGCTCCACTCTGGAAATAAAGGTTCCAGTAAACTGATGGCAGTTCATATCTGGAATCTGCTGGATGAAAAAGGTATGTGGTTTCCTTAAAGGTACAGAGGACGATTAGGACATCCACAGCCTGTGACCTACACAGTCTGCCAAGGGAGATGTGGGGAAAAAAAAGCTTTGTACACAGTTACAAAAATAGACATTTAGGCCAGTATTACAGATATGCAGTAATAAATAATATTTATTTAGATATACAGCCTCAAAAAGAATCAATGAAATATATCTTACATCGTGTTACTGTATTGCTCAGAGAATTATAGTAAGTATGTAGTAAGCATTCAATTTCTGTACGGAGGAAGGCAAATAATTCTGAAAAGACATTTTTACACCAGAGGAAAAAGGATTTTTACAGGACATTGTCACCATTTTTCAAATGCGGGTCCTACATCATTCTATCTTTGGTAGTGTTTCATATCTCTTAAATACTTTTAGCATAAATATTTCGTGATCCATTTTGTCATGATTCATCAAGGAAATGTACATTAGCCAGTCTGGAAACACATTCATTAAAATACATATCTGGAACTCTACAACAGAAGCACAGTCTTCCTTCACTGTCCTCGTAATAATAGGATAATCAACACAGAAAACACTATAGGAAAAATAGTTACAGTAAACTGTAAAGAAGTTTTTTAGATATTGTAACTAACACAATAGTAAGTGATTCATAAATACATACGTAACAAAAACCTAAATAACACCACCCACGTACACCTAGACTGTATCCTCCCTCCTACAGACAAGAACGATGCATTAAGTCTATCAGTCAGCCGCTGCACTGCTTGCTCCATTACTGTAGGTTGAACGTTAGGATGAATGTGGCGAGGACTCCGCAGAGCATGAGGAAGGGTAGCCAGGTCTTGAGGAATGCTGCCCAGCTGAAGGACACAAAGAGGGTAGCGCGTGTTAGAGTAATTATCAACACCTGGACATTCAAAGTGTGTATGTGCAGTAACCTCTCCAGTGTTTTTTTTTTTTCAAAACAAACAAACAAGGACGTTGTGTCGTGTGTGCTTAGGTTTCACGCAGTCCAATCAGTCTACTCCCGGAGGCCCACAGCTCCGCTCTCCTCATGGCTGCACCCTAGCCTGCGTCCTACTGTCCTTTCCACCTGGACAGCGCAGGGAGCCCCAGCAGAGAGGTGACCTCCAGTGGTGGCACAGAAGGGGGAGCGCCGCAGTCAGTGATGAATTACACGAGTCCCCTTCTGTCTAAACGACTCCTGTGCTGTGCGGGTGTACTGTATGTGCACAGGCAGCACAAAGTGTGATGCCAGCATTATCTATGTGGGTCAGCAGAGAGTAATGAGGGGGGTTCTGTGCGCCATATGTCTCCTAATGCTCACAAGCATACAGCAGCAGAGCAATTCAAAAAACTGTGCGTGTGTTTCAGGTGTGTTTGGTCCAGTATTGTTAGCGACCACATTGTTCCACTTTTAATTACACCCAGTGCATTATCCCTCCTGGAGAAAGGATTTCTCCTCTGTCATGCTTACTTGCCACGCATGTGTTTAGACACTGCAAAGTTGATCAATATAAGCTCAATAAGTCAATATGAGTAAAACCAACTGAAACAGGATGACGTTACAAAATCTGATGACAAGATCCTGGTTAGCAGTGGGAGAGGAAACAGTGAGGGTAGTGTAGCGTCGAATGAAGAGCTAAGAAGTTCAGGCAGCCAAAGAATAATAGAAGCCTTGAAGAAACAATAACAAAAGTTACCAGGTGGCATAAATTGTGGTGAAGAAGAAAAGATAATCTAACTTATTTAAAATGGAAAACATAGAACAGAAAATCATGAATTGTGTTCAAGATGAGACATCAACTTATTTCCCAAAATATTTGGAGAGAGAGAGAGAGAGGATGGAACAAACCTTACAGAAAACAATATGAATTTTGGTTTAAGTGATTTGTTACAGAGACGTTCAGGGAAGAAATGGTGTTTTTTTGTTCAATCAGAGGAAAACACACCTGATCCTGATGCAGACATTGGGACCAGATGCACACATGGAAGCAGTGACGCACTTTGGCTCTTACATTCTTCTAATGCTTGAATAACTGTCTGAGGCTAAATCACTCACCTCACGTGTTTTCCATGAATGAGAGACAACGCACACAGGTTCACCATGTTCCAAGACGTCCTGTTGTCGTAGCGCATGAGGTTGAGGGCCATGGCAACGTGGGAATGGCAGTTATCAAAACACAGATTGTGCTTCAACAAAACACAAACAAAGTTATTATTACAATAGAAATATTCTTGTGCAAATGTGTGTAAAAAAATCCTGATTATTTTCTCACCGGCCTGCATTTGTATTCCTCAGATGCATCATCCACTGCTTTGTCCCATGTAACAGCTCCATTGCCACAGACTTTGTCCACATCAAGTTTCCAATACCTGCAATATTAGTAATAATCAATCAGTGTGATTAAATGTGTGTTTACACTATATTATATATGAAAGTTCAACGTTTTCGCTAATTTACTTACTTTGTTGGTCTACCGAAGCCCATGTTGTCCTCCTGAAGAAATAAGAGTCAAAACGTGAAACATTCAATGAATCATACAGTTGATGCCACGAATGAGTGACTGTATTATATGAGTTATGCTGCCTGTAAAAGCAATGCTCACCGAGACAAAGTAGGAACCTGCAAAATCTCTTATGACTCCAGAAGAGGTGCATATACCCATGTGACCGATAAAGGGGAGAACCCACCTGCAGGATGCACAAATAGAAATCGCCAATGCATGTAAAGGCAAATGTCGTTTGTGAAATACCAGCATGTAAATCAATCTGCCACAGCTAACGCAATCCTAGCACGACTGAGGGAAACAATAAACATTGGCCTCTTACGATAAAATAGGAATAGGTGTCCACACGACGCAGTAGGGGTAGCGGCTGCTTTTTCTGTCGCTTTTTGAGAAGTCGCCGTGGTAGGTCATCATCACGTCGATATCACCAGCCTCCGCCATCACTGCGGTGACGCCAGCTGACAGTGACGTAGAGGCGGAGGCGCGCGCGGATCAACAAGTGGCCGGTCAGTGAACGCAGCACCGCTCGTCTGCGCAGGTGCCGCTGCGGTGTTTGGGTACCGGTAGTGAGTCGATTAAGTGTGTGCTACAAGTTTGGACTAAAACAGAAATATTCACTATTATTTAATTTGTATTTACCCATAAACCTTTGCTTTTAGTTGCCCTCTTCTTCTTCTTTAATTATTGATCTGAGTATAAGATGCTGTGTACTGTGAAATGTAATGTGCACTTGAAAAACAGCACTTTAAAATGTCTTTGGCAGCCATTTACTAAACACCAGCAAAAGGGAGAGGTGGTAAGTAACTATGTTCATCTTCATAAAGACCGCACTTAAGTGGCATATTTCTCTTTTGTTACATTAAATATTTTCTTTGTTCAGCAATTTTTACTCCCTTACATTTATTTTGTCATATTATAATATAGACTCAACTAATAAACCTGTGATGCTCTACCTGTACCCTGTCAACAGGTAACAACTTTGACCTATCTTTGTTTATTTGAATCTAAATTTACTATCAGCATAATCAACCTGAGCTCAGTTTTAAATTACTAAGTAAACATTAACATAATTCTTCTACTTTAGTCAAATAGTTTAGCACCACCAAAAAGCTGTTTTTCAGGTTTGGTAGAATTATTTCCCAGCCCGCTTTGGCAGCCACGCAGACTTAGTCTGCCATGAGTTTTATCACTGTAACCTCCACTACTCCTAAAGCTAGGTCACCTCATTATTGCACGTTATATGGGCATGATATACTCTAACTATTCATGTTTTTGATGTACTGTGCTAACATTTATTGCCTAATAGTCAGCAAAAGCGTAGTGTAGAGCAGCAGGCCCTGATGAATGAGAAGTATATGATGGATCATACTATACCAGCCTTATCTATAGTACATCTTCCCAACCCAGTTAGTACTGGGTCACTACTGCTGTAGCTGTGTGACCGTTACATTCAAACGATAAAACGATTTATCATAAATCATCCCTATAAGAGAACAAAAGCAAGATAATACCCATAAAAACTTAGTGTTTTAGTAGGTGTTCAATTGTTTTATTTTTTTCTTGTTTGCAACAAGGTTATTACAGGATTCCTCAAAGAAAAGCAGTATCTCAAATTAATGAACAAAGAAAACACATGGAAGCCTAGTGTTGCACTTTGTTCGCAATCGAGTTCTTAACATTCACCCTATTTGAGGGGAAAGAAGACCAAATGACCAGTTCTGTGAGCCACAGATGGGATGGTTCAACTATGGTCCGAGAAGCCTCATGCAAGCAGGACTGAACACCTTACTGCAGCAGAGGAGTAGTGCTAGAGCTACGCAGCTAGTAGGCAAAAACCCTATTGCCACCAAATTACACCCAGTTTGTATTTACCACAACATAGCATCGGCGTCCCGCTTAATAACCAACAGAGGTTTCACATTGACACTGACACTTCAAGTCAAACAACCTTTGCAACCAACAGGACTCTGTTTAAAATAAAAACTGTGTTAGGAAGTTTTGTAAAATAAATATTTCATATATTCTTGCTCTTGTGAGCAATGTAGTCAAAACCTCTTAAGCAAAAGGACTGTATGCCAAATTAGGTATCAATGAAACAGAGAAAACAAAAATGAATCCTTGGCTGTTGAAATGACAGATGACAGGCTTTTGTAGGAGAAACCACTTGTTTGTTGTGACAGTTATAAACTAAACAAAGCTTATAATTAGAGCACATTAGAACACCTTCAACTTTAAAACTTGGAGAGCAGCAACTAATTCCAGGCTTCCTTGACTGAAACTCCCAACTGAGAGTATGATTAAGTCGAACTCAGAGTGACTTGTGTAGCAGCCTTTCTGAGATGAGCGGGCACTGGTACTCTTAGCTCCAACTGTAGAGCAGACAGGATGCAGCATAGCACTGTCTTGTGGTCTGTGATCCGATCCTCCATGGAGGACACTGTGACTGTGCGGCCACACCGACCTGAAAATAGGTAGCCCAACCGCAGGCTTCTCCATCTACGTGTTGTGTGTCTCTCCAACATAAACCTGAGGAGAGATAAGTGCTGAACTCCTCCTGCGTGAGAAAATGAGGAGCGACGTGGAAGGTGTTCTCCTCAAAGGTGTCCCCACCTGGCTGAGAGAGGCTGAGGTGTCGTTTGGGCCTTTGACGAGTGGCAAGATGGGTGTTGTCTCAACCCTCTGTGAATTTCTCTCCCCTAAGTCAGAAAGTGGCCTCCGTCAATCCTAAGGACGAGGAGGGTGATGCATAGTGCAGCAATGTGGCATGACATTCACTCAATGTTTCTGTCAGACAGAGGGGGGGGGGGTTAAGATTCAAACAGGAGTTGGGAGAGTGCTTTGCTTCCTACATCCATTCTAAAGGATGGCTGACAGTTTGTTTAGCTTGGCCGACACTGTACTTGTCCTTCTGAGCTGTCTTCATCATCCGATCCGTCAGGGCCAACGCCTCGCAGACCTGTGATGCGATAGCCCATGTTGAGCAGCATAACCTCCAGTGGGTCAGCATTCATTCGCCTCTGGTTCGCCTGAGCAGCACCCTCCATGTCTGCCACCACCCGCCCATTTTCACTGTCAGTCTGGAATTTGGGAAGGTAGTTAGGACAAAAACAGTAATGAAATAGGTCAAATATAACAAGTAAATATAGATAATCAGCTGCTTACCTCTGGTCTGGGGTTCCATAATCTAACCACAGGATCAATGCCACTAGTCGCAAGGAAGCAGTAGTTGGGGTGGGGCTGAAGGCAGTTGACTATGGACTCATCCCCCTGAAGAATTCTCACCAAATTAGTCGTCTCCTTTTCCCAGATAAAGAAGGAGCCATCGTCTGAACCACTGACAATATACTGACCTTTGCTGTAGATAAAAGGAAAACTATTCAGACCTGCCTGACAAGCCATGTCACATTTACTGAGAATTGGAAAGACTTGTTCAATTCACTGTATAGGTGTGTGAATGGGGTTTTCCAGTTCTGGTGCAAAAAGTAACTCAGCAGGGCAATCTGGTATACAAAGTTCTATTGCATTGTGTGTCCCGTATTGCATTCCAGACGTTTTAGTCATTTTACTTGCACTGTATATTGTGATGAGAAACCAGGTGAGGTGCCGGTGTTGTTCTTTTGGACTATTCGTTGTTGAGCAGCAATGATTTGCTAATTACAAAAGACCAATGTTGCTTCTTTAAGAGACAGATTGGTGTTTGTTTCACCTCTAAATAATTGTACATTTGCAATGGTTTATGGAGTTTAGACATTTTGACTTAATACAATGTGTAAAATGCATTAGTAAATACCTAGAGCCTACATTTCTGAATGAAATCTATTTTCAGTGTAGAATTATATATACGGAGTCATCACAGTAGATTTATTGTTCTCTAGCTTAAACTACAAAGATTGAGACTGCCCTCTAGTGATACCTGTGCAAACGAGATCTACCTTCCAAAGAAGTTGGCCTCCTTGATGTCAGTGGTAGTGTTGCAGTGACCGCAGTATCTGTGCTTGTAGTCAAAGCTGCGCTCTCTTAGCACCAATTCATCTTCAGGGATGGACTCCTTCTGACTGAATGAGTGGAATCTAATTGAGCTATTGGTCTTCTTATCTTCTGCTAGTGAAGACAGAATTTAAACTTATTACCACTGAATCATTCAGACAGAATAAAAAATAACGAATCACAGTGTGAATACATAATATTACAAACTCAGTTGAAAACTTCAACTGAAGGTATCTATGTGGTTTGCATGTTTTTTTCAAAATCCAGCTGTGTACGTAAACAAATAAGAGCTGATAAATATCATTTCACGCTGTCATACCTGATTCTGTTTTGGAGAAGAGAGCAGCCTTAATGTCTTTATCTAAGGCATCACAGGCACTACTGTGCGCCTGTTCTGGAAACTTTCCCTTGAAATCATCCAAACACTCATGAGCTTCAGCCACGTACTTCAGCTCGAACAGACACCGAGCAAGTCTAAAGTGTGCTTTCAGGTGGCTGGGGTTTAGTGTCAGAGCCTTTAGGCAGTCCCTGAGAGCATCATAATGGTCTCCATCCCTGCAAATCATAGATAAAGATTCAAAATGAACCTTTATAAACAAGAGAACGTTCAAGAGAACAATGGATTAGCACGCTGCAGTGAGATGGCAGCCTACCACTTCCGTTTCATGTAGGCTGCAGCCCGGTTTCCATACAGCATGGCGTTGCAGCTGGCCTGATGAATGCCTAAGCTGTATAGCTGGATGGCATGCGTCCACTGCTGTCGTGCAAATGCATCATTAGCTTGTTGCTTTATCTTCTCCAAGTGAGGAGGGAGCTCGGTACAACTAAAACCAAAGAGAAAAGACTTAACATCCGTGTACTCAAACCTTTCCAGTCAAACTCTGTGATAAATCAGTCAGTCAATATGGGGGACAACTACCTTGAGGACATCTTATTTCCAGCAAAGCGAATATGGCTGTTTGGTAAGTGAATTCCATTGGAGACGCCATTAGTTGTCCTTCCATTCTGTACGTCTCCTGGAAAACCGGAAATGTTTTAGAGACAACGGATGCATGTCTAAACACCACACTTGTATGTGCCTCTACAAAGGCGCCATTCAGGATATTGTGATAAGACAGACTGCAAAGACCTACCTGTTGATGTCTTTTTTGGAAGCAAAAATGTGTATGGTCTCTGTTTAAATGTCAAGTCAAACAGATACACCTGGAAGAACCATAAAAAAATAATAAACATTACAGCACAGACTTAAATTACCCTCCCCAGTCCATGTTTGTTCTGAGAAGCCTTACCTGTTCTCCTCCCATGTTAACAAGCAACTCTGTGCCATCTGGACTGAAGGTGACGTAGGTGGCCACCAGGGTCCTTAGGCGGTTATTGTAGTCTGGGAGTTTCACTGGCAGGTGCCCTGGAGCATTCAAACAGAATGTGATGTGAAACCACAACCATCAGAGTCACATTCTGGTGACCTGCACAGTTCCTAACAAATGTAGAAGACACGTACCTATTAAATTAATTTGATACCAGACAGTTCAGTCCTATATTTACCTGCAACATAATACTGCCCCGCTCCATCTGGAATGGGCTTTTGCCTTTCACAGAATGTGTGCACAGCCGCCGATGTGCTCTGACTCAAAGATTTCCTGTGTGAAGGAGTAAGAAAACCTGACATTCCAGTCATGAATGTACATTTCAAAGTCTGGAATAACAAGCGCGTCAAATCTGAAGCAGTTGAATTATCATTACTATAAAATCCTATCAAAAATGTAACCAACCTGTAGTTATGAATCATCCTGATGTCATAGAGGCGTACAAAGGGACCATTGGCTCCTACTGCTAGGTAGTTGTTGTCCCGTGGGTTGACAGCCAGACACTTGGCCTCAACTAGCTGTCCACAGAACTCTGTCAAGTCGATAAGCACTTCTGAGCGTTTACTACTCTCCCGTAAGTCGTATTGTCTGCATACACAGAGAGAGCATATGAACTACAGAAAAGTCATTTTCAAGTATTTTCAGCTGCCTTAAACAAAACAAGAGGACGGCAAAAAAACCCACTTTCCAATCCCTAGGTTCCTACCTGATAATGCCATCCTCTGCAGCACTCCAGAAGCTGTTAGGCCACATGGGTGCTGTGGCGATGCGTTTAACTCTGTTTGTATGATCAGAAAACATATGGATGGTTTCCTTCACAACCAGGTCGTGCACGTGGACCTTTGTGTCGGCTGCACCTGTTACCAAAATTCTGTCCCCGGAGTGAGGGAGGAACTGTAACAGACAAATAAACCAAATCAAAGAGTACATACCAAAGATTAAAGCCTAATTAGATGTCTATGTCCATTTACATTCTTCTTTTAATGCTATGGATTAAATTCATATTAGTGATTTTAAACATCCCCTCCAGGTTATGTTACAGTGCATCATTTTCCCTCCAGTATTTGCCCTCATACTCAAACTGTCTGTTGTGAAGGTACAGTGGTAAATCCTTGTGCAATAAAACCCCATTGTGAACAGCTTCAATGCAGTAAGTACAAATATAGTTTACAACCATATGATATACCAATCAAGAAATGTCCAACAGTGCCACCTTGGGTATGAGGTGGCTCTGTGCAGCACATAGATATACCTGTATGTCAAATCGAAGAAAGAATGAGGCGGGGAAGAGCACTGTTTTCACATTGCGTATAAATTTTAAATTGTGTCAAAAAATGTTCTGAAAATTGTGATAGTAAGTTCAAGTTCAATTCTTGACCGTACATGGATAAAGTGACCTTTCAATGAGACTAAAATCAATCCATCCATCCTCCACTCAGTCCCTCTTACCTTTACAGAGAATATATTTGCTGCATGACCTGTGTGCATAGTGGTAAGCTTCTTGTGTCTGAATGGATCCCAGATGATTGCATGTTGATCATCTGAGCCTGAGGCCAGCAGGCTATGTAGAAAAAGAATCAGCAGTCAAGCAATATTTGTTTAGAGTCTTTGCGACTAATTCCACCAAATTAAGATATGTGATTGCTGATGCTATTGTATTTTATTAATTTCAAGAATATCAAATATGAAACTTATATGAGTGAAATTTGTGGTTTTGAAGACTTACTCTCCTTGCTCATTCCACTCCAAACAGTTCACACAGCCAGTATGGCCCTGTTGAAATGGACAGTATCAACAGTCATAAAATTATAAAATAAACCCAACAGTATCCACAGGCTTCTCTTTATTAACCTCTTCAACCCCAGAGCCCCCTGTCCAGGGGGCTCCGGCTAACGTGCCCGCACTAAAGACCGTGTAAATTATAATCACAGATTATTAATCCAAACATGTTATATACCAAAATG
>JAUMHF010000008.1:12184895-12220662 GCA_032359275.1 Microctenopoma steveboyesi
GCTTTATTTTGAGTGGTCATGATCATATAAAGCTCCTGTAGTTGTGATGGTATACTTAGATATATTTAGGTGTGTCAATTTTTGGCCAGTGGGCAGTGAAAATGGGCCTGGGGTTAAAGAGGTTAAACAGCTCATCAGCCCATCTGCAAGCCCACACACACACACACACACACACACACACACACACACACACACACACACACACAAACTTACCTGAAGCTCAGACTCCAGTCCAAGTCTCTTGATAAAGGGATCAGTTACATGGTAGGTTCTTTGGAAGCCTGATGCTGTCTTGTCCTGAAGACATAAATTAAGGCCTCCATCAGAGATTTAAATATATAAAATGATGAATACCACTCATCATGTGTGGTATTCACAAAATAAATGTACACATATGTGAAACATTGCCTGTTCACTGGTAAACTGAGCTGACTTCAGTGTCGGGTGTTTCTTTACTCACCCTTATCTGCCTCTGCAGAATATCTCTAGTGATGTTGACAGTAGTCATGGCCTCACCACAAAACATAAGTTAGGTTCTGGGTTCCAGGGATCAGAGATCAGATACCTACTGCATATTTTCTTGAGAATAAGCTGTAAATGTATAAAAAGGAAGAAAAAAAAAGTAAAGACAGATTGGACACCCAAAACAAAGCAGTGATATTACGATACGTGTCAATTACGAAGAAAAGGTGTGCACGTTTGTCAGCAGACATTTTAATTATTCATTTATTGTGGTTACATTTAAAACAGTTGCAACAATAGCACGTGATGTTTACCGGTGCTTTTTCTACTACCAAATACAGTGCTAGGTTTATTGTGCTTTTTTGGTTGTTATTTCTATATTATTTTTTGTTGGTGCTATTTATGGTTGTGGGTCTTTTAATTTTTCTATATTGAGAGCGGCTGTATTCATGGCAAACAATTTCCCTCTGGGATTAATAAAGTGTTTTGAATCTTGAATCTTGAATCTAACACACCAACAAGGAATTAGCTAGCTAGCTAATGTTAGCTGTGCAGCACTGTCATCATTATTACTGTTTAGCAAAACAATGACAAAGTCTTTAAACGTGAAGTTAATGTTGACCTACCAGACACGCTAGCCATCTATGCATCAGGCCTTTAGGAGATCTGTCGTTGACCAAGTAGCTGGCGTTAGCGTATTTGCGATTTCTTGCTAGCTAAACAAACTGTCCACTTCGAGTAACGTTAACATTTGCAACACTTTAATTATAATTTACTACTACTAAAGACATCTCACCGCTTTCAACGAACGAAAAGGTCTTCTGTCACGAAATGTCCATTTAGTAAATGTGACAAATTACTCACTCTGTGAGTTTGTTGACAAAATTCTTGCTAATGCCTTCTGTAACATGAACTCAACCTCCTACCACTGAGCATGTCACGCAACTTTGTTCCGCCTGGTGCTAAAACAGAACAAACACTTCCGGTGAGTGCCTTATCACAACAAAAGCATTCTAATTAGTTAAGGTGAAACAAGAAGCAGCGTAGGGAAGGAAAGATGGCTTGATCAATCAGACGATGTATCATCAAAAGACATTTAATGGTACTGTCCTGCGTTTACTTACTTATAACAGTAAAGTATAACACAGTGAGATTTGACAATTCTTTCTTAATTTATTTTATTTTATTTAGAAAAAAAATGCAGCTTGTGTTTTGTCCACAAGGATTACTTTGGGCAAGACATTTAAGGAATGCCTTATAAGTGAAAATTTACACAGATCTTTTTGTGAAAAAATGCCCTGGGTTATGTCACAAGGTGAATCCCCCGAAAAAATCTCTAGCATGACTCCTGTTTGTTTATTACAGCTGGTCTCAGCTCATTTTGTCTGTGACATTTTCATCTACATCTACAGCTAAAACATGTTCTCTCAGCATCATCTAGGGAAGCACTGATTGTTTAATTCAGACAGCACCCAACTGTGAGTAAATTCGTCAAATCAGTTATTTCTGGGTATGCATCAGTGTTATTGTGTCAAGAAAATAATTTAGACATGGCAAACTGCAATAAAAACCACTGAGTTGCAGCCTATGTGTCACACAGACTGGAGGTTAGCTATTATACGATGTCCCAATATCCTACAGAAAATATGTCACCATTCAGGATTTGTTCCAGTTTTGTCATCTCATGGTATGGTGTGGAACAACAACTTTACTCAAAGTTAAAAACACAAGTGCTTGTGATGGGCCAATGGGATATTTTTAATTCAGAACTAATTAAAATAAGTTTTAAAATTTAGTCTACAACTCTTTACCTCTGTAACATGCCTTTTTTGCTCTATAATTACTGAGATTTTGAACAGTACCTATATTAATAGTATTTACCTCAATAAAAGTTACTTTTGTTGTTTCTAGTTAAATAAATCAAAAATACATTATAACAAAATATAAGTATGGAAATGTATTTTTTTCTAGGTTACTCTAATAGCTCAAAGGACCTTGTTAGTTAGTTAATTTTATATTAATGTGATCATATGACAAAAAGAACAAGTTCACGTATTTCTCTTAACACAAATATTTCAAAAACGCTGCTGCTGTAGTTTCTGGGTAGATGTAAGAGCGGGGAGTGCGGATGTATAAACCCTACAAACAGGAAGCCTCAAACGGTTCCTCACACACAGCACAGTGTAACCGTCGCTGCTCATCGGGCGCCCCCGTGGGTTGAAACAAGCGGCCATTGTGTCTTTGATGGGCTGCCTGCTCCGGAGAGGATCAGTTGGTTAGCGGAACAACAGCAGCAGCAGCAGCCGCAGCAGCAGCAACGGATGGTACAGATTCGGCTTCCGAGATTTGTGACTACATTCTGTGTTTATGTGAAACGAAAGGTAAAATAACAATTTTGTCAGCGCCAAGAGTCAGCTTAGATGCGGCAATTTAAGCGCGAAGGCTAACACACATTTTAACGTTTATGTTCTCACAAGTAAGCAAACGTTGGTATAGCTAGCTGTTAGCTAGCGTTAGCTTGTTAAACGGAAACGGATTTGTCATGGACTAGCTAAAATGGTTCACGATGTTGGGCATCACTGTACATCATATTTTTAAAAATACTATGATGCTGATATAATTTTGTAAATATAATGACGTTTATTATATAACAACCTAGAAGCGTAAAGCTATCGTGGTCGCATTTAGCTAGCATAAATAATAACATCTAGCAATTTTACCCAATTGAATCTAACGATTAGTCACGTTTAGCTAATAACCTGTCTTGGCTGGTTAAGAGTTAGCGAGTCATTTCCTTTGTGAATTAGCTAGTAAAGAGGATTAGTGTGCAACAACAACGCTAAACCTCAGACTGCTTGTGCCCTTCAATAAGACTTATATTCCCTCCCCGCAATAACGTACAACTCCCTGGATTCGCTTAGGTATCAGGGATATAAATGTTTGTGTAACCTATTATGTAACGCAGGAAGACATGTGCTCATGTTGTTATTTTTGTTAGTACCCAGAAAAGTCTGCGGAGGTTGTTGCTGGCACATTAAGGGGCAGATGAGTTTGATAGATGAGCAAATCCGTCATGAGCTAACAGCTGCTGAGTCCAAAGTCATGGACTGTGTAACTTTATTACAGAGTTTATTGAGTGTGTAGATGGGCCCAGTGGACATTCAAGTATATATGTCCCAAAAAATACCAGCATATTTTTTCATTTAAATATTAAGATATGGTTTGAGTGACTAAAATTCAGGTGTAACTGGTCTACACTAAAATATTTTAGGAACTTGACCATTTATGGACAAATAGATTGCAAAATATAAAATAAAGTATCTTTTAGGTGTGATGGTACTTTATGCTAACATGTAAGTCGTCTTCTCTATCAGGTGAAATTGTGTTGTATGGAATGACAACCTCACAGAGATATTTTGAATCCAAACCAGCGGGTAAGTTGACACTCTGCTGTCAGTTTGCTTAAACTGAATGTAGCGTGTATTCATTTGTTCTGTTGCCATTGACCTGTTTCACAAATGTCCATTAGCTCGGTTTGCTGACATGGAGTGGCAGACACCAGCTGTGTCAGAAAAGTTCCAAAGCCGTTTTGGCCGCCGGCCTGGAACATCGGACAGCGGGGACACTGGTCTTGGCACCTCAGCATCTGACAGCGCAGAAGGTGATGACTTTTGCTTGTTCTTCCTCTGTCTGTAGGGGTGTATCATGTAACATTGTATTGTTTAAATTCCAGTTTGCACCAAACAGATAGTACTTCTGTGTCAGTCTCATTACGAGGCTGGTGTGTTTGGATAGCAAGACTGAACGTCTAAATGGAAATTGGGTTGATTCCTGCTGTTTTTAAGTGGGAATATCTCAATAGAGAATACATGAAATCCCACTGGTGTGTGCATGTTTGTACTGTATTTTTACAAATACAACCTCAATGGAAAAAATAACAGAAACATCATATCAGGAAGGCTCCATGCAATAGTTGTTCAACTGAGATAGGTGGTCCTTTGTGCAAAAGGAAACACATCAGAATAACAGACTGAAATATTACCAAAGTTTTCCAAATTGGTGTTGGCATACATCTGATAGTCCCAAGGGTGCCATTTAACTCAGAATTTCTTTTGCCATTAATTAACCGTTGGAGTGCATCTATTTTGATAGGACCAGGTGAAATCTATGATACTGTCCCTATGCTCACTCTTACATAAATAGTTTGTGTTAGTGCTTTCCTTATTGCTATGGTGACTAAAGCACTCTCAGCTCACTTCTAACTGTGTATTCAGTCACCATATCTAAACCCCACTAATGTTGTTGAAAGTGAAAGCTGTTTCCTGGGGTGTTATCTTACAACACTGACCACTCTGCTTTGATCTTGTAAAACAGAATTTATAAAGATTTTGTGTTGTAGATCTTGTTATGAGATACTTAAGATATATTAAATGTCAAGTTTGCAGGATTTTGTCCTAGCTTGGGAGCGTTTTATTTAGGTTGTAGTATCTGGATTTGTTATAGATGTTGTAGGAATGAATAACTACAACTAACTACTACTACTGCTACTAGCGGACTCTTGCAGGTCTAATGTTTTTAGTTAACTGGGAACTAAAATGCACATTACTGGTGCTGGTACAGCTTTATCCAGGCACTTACCTTGACAGCAGTACTTGGCCGCATGACATTTAGCCCTAAATTTACTGACCTGCTGTTATAATACTGTGTATAATACTTGGAGTGTAAATTAAATAGCCTTACAAAACAAGACCTCCTTTGTTTGTCTTTTAACGTATAATCTTTTTTTGCACTTGCTTGGTGTGTTGAAGTTGCAGGTAATTGTCAGTATGTTTTTGACCTGCAAAGGAATTTCTGCTTTACGTCTGCTTCATCTCACATAGATAGGCTTGTTCTAGCTAGTCATGATGAATCAGTGCAGCCTGGAGGCTTCTTTTATATGCATTGGTTTATCTGCCTAAAAGCTCAATGTTACTTACAAAATATTCACACCTTTTATATAATGATTGTTTTTCTGTGTTAGGGTGAGGAATTTCTAGTTTAGTTAAATTGTGAAGTGGTTAAAAATGTAAACAAGTATCTTGTCAAATCTTTGATTTTGGATGTACATGTGTGTGATGTGTGTTATAGTGGGAGGAGACAAGGTGGTTAAATAAGCGGCACCCAAAGATAACTCCGTAACTTGAGAAGTGGGCTATAAATACCCCTAACCTTTCCGGTGTATGCCTGTTTGTATGCGTTTGCGTAGAGCTTGGTGCAGGCTTGGTACTCAGGCTGATTAAGACAATAACATTTTGGGTACAGGGTCTACCTGCTGCATGACTTTCAGTCTTACCTTCAGAATTTGATCTGTGCGTCCCAGAAATGCAGACGACGAAACGTTGTTTTGACTTAAAGTATTCTGCTGCTCAGTTCGACGCAGTTCAGTTTTAGGAAAAATGCCACAGCGAATAACATGTTTGTTACATTCGAGTGACTTCCAGGTTTCCAGACGTCAGCAGGTCTTTCAGGTTTGTAATGCTGTTGAAGATTTATCTAACTTGAAATTGTATTGAGGCTTGTAAAGATCTCTGAAGGTTGGTTGTAGCAGTTTCGCTGTTTTCTTTAAGGTCTTTGTAAGCCTAATGTGTTCTCTAAGGTTTCTAAGTATTTTTTGTGCATGTTTAATGGTGTGGATCAGATGTTTACTCTCTATAGAGTCATTTCAGGGTGCAATTCTCTATATGTTGTTAAAGGCATAATTACAAGGCTTTAAAGTAACCATGTAGTCAGCAGTTCTCTTCCAATAGTCTAATGGCTGTTAACCTGTCACATGGGAGGCAACGTCCACTGCTTTATTAAGCTTTATTAATACTGTATGTATTTTTGTTAATCTGAGCTTTTATTCTGTCTATAGGTTTAAGTCTATTATGAGCCTATTCCCTGGGTTGAGTCAGTCAGAGCCAGTTAATTCTTTCAGTAGTGACACCTCATCAATGTAGGCCACCCATAAACCCTGCTGCATCTACTTTACATCACTGCCTGAAAATAGAGAAAAGTGCCTGTGGCAGTGCTCCAGATATTCTTTACTGATTTAATAAGTTGGAACTGTATTGTGAATAATGAGGAAATAGTGCTGATTGTATTTCTAATGACCCTTTCTTCTTTTACTCTTTAAAGATTTCTGCAGTTCCAGCAGCAGCCCTTCTTTCCAGCCTATCCGCAGTCAGATCCCCATACCTACTGCACATGTCATGCCATCCACAGCCGGAGCCCTGGCCTCAAAGCCACAGTCATGTGTCCAGGAGGACATCATGCCCTCTGATGAGGGACACAGGTCTTCCTCTGGCTCCAGAACCCCCTCCACCTCAAAGTCTTCCTCTCTTTCCAAATCAGCATCTTCGCCTAACTTGGACGCTCAGTCTGGTGCAGGAGGGGATGCTGTGGGGCCAAAGCCAGACTGCCTGAGCCGCTACCGCAGCCTGGTGAACGGGCTGGACCACTCGCTTTTCCCCACAGATCACACACAGGTGGATGAGGGCCAAAGGTTTGACACTCCCGCTGTGGAACCAACTCTAAATCAGTCAGCCCTGTTGGGAGGGTTATGTTCTGATGTCAGACTCCGATTACAGTCAACTGGGATTCGCAATACCCCAGACTGTGTGTCTGAGGCTTACAGAGGAGGCATGGAGCACAGCTATAAGGTTCTTCCTGAAGCTAGACCTGGGGTTCCATGCACAACAGAAATCTCTAATCAGAGGGGCAGTCATCCTGGTGCAGCTGGATCTGCTGGAGTTTATGCAAGCCCTCTCAGCCTTCAGGCGCAAACTCTACTGAGGGAGCATGCAGGATCCAAAGGTTTTGAGTCACTGCGACAGGACCGATGTAGTGAACTCTCCAGCTGGCAGCAACAACAGCAACATAAGCAGCAACTAGATAGTTTACGCCTGCACCTTGAGCAAATGCAGGTAAGCATTATCTATGATAAAAACTATATAAGAACTGAGAGTGCAGAGATTTTACAGTTTATATTGTATACTGAACAGATGAATCGTCCTGTTTGAATTGGCTTTGTTAAGGTAACACTTCCTTCATCAAATCCAAAGGCTGCTTCTATTTTACAGCCTCTACAAAGCCACCGAACATTTATTTATTATTTCAGCACCTTTTTCCTTCCTGTATTCATGGTGCTAGCACAGATATTTGGCAGAGCTTTCTGTGTCTGTTGAAAGAAACACTTTAAATAGTCACTGAGGTGGAATTACTTTCCCTTCTAAAAAATGTTGGCAGTACTTCATACTCTAATGTATTTTTCTTTTACGGTATTCATTTAAATGCAGGCAGGATTCTTTGGTTAATGCAAAGAGTTATTGATGATATTTTGTGTGTGTTTCTAAAGTTTTAGAGTCGGACTTTATTGTGCGCACTAGATAAGATATGGAGAGGGGGAAACTTTCTTTGCATCTCTCATCGGGAGTTAGATTTTCACCATATAACGAAATGGTTACCTTTCTGTTTTTTTACAGCTAATGAGTGCAGGAGTGGGTCAGTACCCATCTCTGTACTCCACCCCAGTTCACTCAGAGTCTGGCAAGTGGGATGCTCTGGTCAAAGCCAGTGAGAGTCTTTTAAAGGAGAAGGAGCTTGTCATTGAGAGGTAAGTGTTTCTAGTAGTTGTACTGCTCCTCAAACAAGTGTCCGTAGCAACGATAATGTGCTATTGGAAGAAAAGGACAATTTCTATTTTTGCAATAGTCATTTTTTTTATAGTAACCGTGTCTACACTGTGTTTTAGATTAGAATTTGATGTTAAAAGATCTACGTCTATATTTGACCAAACCTCTTGATGATGCAGGCAAAAACAGCATATGACCCAATTGGAGCAGCGTCTGAGGGAAAGCGAGCTTCAGGTCCACGGAGCCCTCCTGGGCCGGGGGACTTCTTATGGGGATATGTGTATGCTGCGGCTACAGGTTGGTAAAACACGACCCAGAAGCCTGTGTTATACTGTCAGCATCACTACAAAGTATTCCACCCTTCATTAATACTTTTTTATCACAGGAGGCTCAACGGGAGAATGCTTTCTTGAGGGCACAGTTCAGCGAGCGCACAGACTGTATTGCTCTGGAGAAAGTAGAGGCAGAACGCAGGCTGGGGGCAGTTGAGGCCGAGACACGACGACTAACGGAGAGTCTGAAAGAAACCTGTGAGAGACACGCAGAGGAAATGAAGAAACAGGAAGAGAGGGTTTGTACTTCCTATTATAGACTGTTGTAAGAGAATCACAACGTGACATGAAAAGTGAGATATGTTTTATATGAAATGGTTTATTGTGCTTCTGTTTCATCACATTTATTAATTGAAGAATGGCAAGAAAACATTTCTCTTCGCAAAGAAACGGAAATGCAGATGATGGAATCGCTGTCAAACCTTTACACGTTCCCTTAGTCCTTTTCATACAGAAAGATGAAAGAAAGCAGATGAAAACCACGATGAAACAGCTTTTTTAAGGCCATCATATGATCGTTTGTCACATGTTATTGCCTTGAGTTACAAACAAGTGTAGCAGCTATTACTTTTCCAGTGTACTTCACTCATTCAATCACTTTTACTCGTATATCGGTCTGTGTAGATCCGCAGTCGAGACAAGCACATCAACAACCTGAAGAAGAAGTGTCAGAAGGAGGCTGAGCTGAAGAGGGAGAACCAGCAGCGTATCGAGACTCTGGAGCGCTATCTAGCTGACCTGCCCACTTTGGAAGACTACCAGAGCCAGAACAAGCAGGTTAGCACAGCTCTGTCTACAGTTGGAAATCTCATTCTGTCTATTCTTATTTATCAGTTTTAATCTTTGTTCTTTATAAACGTTCTTTTTTCATATCAGCTGCTAGAGGCTGAACAGCAGGCTGCTCAGCTACAAGAGAAAGTAAAAGAACTGGAGCTCTGTCTAGAGACAACACGCTCACAGCTGCGAGAAAAAGATGCACAGCTGGAGGACCAGAAACGCAAAGAGAGAGACCTGCTGACCACGATTACTGAGTGTGTACTCAAAAAGCCTGACTATGTTGTACAGTCTCCTCCTCACACACACACTCTCTACACAAAGAGAGACCGTGTTAACTCTCTTTATTATCATTATCAGTATGCAGCAGCGGGTGCAGCAGGGCCTCGAGGATGGAGCCAGGCTGCCTTCTCTGGATATTGAGAAGCTTAGAGGAGAAAACAGCGCTTTGAGAGAGGAACAGCAAAGATTGAAAAAGGTTAGTTGTTTTTTTTTGTGTATTCTAACTTGCGCAGCCCCCGAAAGAGAGACAGTTTAGCGTCTTATGTTATGTTTACCATGGTTTACTCGCTGGTCTTTGCTCCAGAGCAGAGAATGAAGTTGCTGTTGCTGTTTTTGCAGGTCATCGAGAAGCAACACCGGATGATGGAACAGCTTGGCTCCCAGATCCAGGTGTTTACCTCTTCTTCAAAATAAAGTAAAATAATTTGTATGGTTATGGTCTGATTTAAAAACCCTTAACATGCGAGTTGGTTCCTGCAGGCTTTGGAGGCGCAGATTTCTCAGGAAGAAAGCAGCTCTCAGGCTCTCAGAGAAGAGGTGTTGTCCAAAGAACAGAATGTGTTGGAGCTCCACACGGCTATGAAGGAGGTGAGACTGGTGGATCCAGAAATATTATCCTGCTTCTTCTGTGATCATTTAGAGGACCTTATTTGGTTGACTTTGTGTCTCCGTTAATTTAACTTTGATGCTGATCTCCCTGTTCCAGCTGTCAGCCCAGAACCAGGAACTGATGGAGCAGAATCTGACCCTGCAGGAGCAGATGAGTGATCCTGAGCAGAAGAGCACCAGCCAGGCTTCCTCTGCCCTGCAGCCAGCCGGGGCTCGTCTCACACAGAGGCTTCATCTAGAGATTGCCTCCTGCCTCGGTGATCTGCGCTCCTTGTGCAGCATCCTGACCCAGAGAGCTCAGGGGCAAGACCCTAACCTCTCCCTGCTGCTTGGTCTTACATGTAAATATAGTTTGTTTTCTTGTCAAAATATTGAATTAAAATGTGCCAGAGAAGCGCCACTGTCGTGTGGATCCTAGAAGTCAAACAGCTTAAATCAGAGTCGTGTTTTTTCTTCTCAGCACCCCAACCAGTGTTGCAGCAGGACGAGGACTGGATGAGTCCAGAAGTGCTGCAGAAGAAGCTCGTTGAGGCTCAGCAGCTGCGACGTGATGTTGAGGAACTTCGTAATGTAATTCTGGACCGTTATGCGCAGGACATGGGAGAAAACTGCATCACCCAATAACCTCGCCGCCCACACAGGCGATTAAGGACATTTTCTAAAAGACGTGTCTACGGTAATTGCTGAATGTTACAAAGAGGACTGGATTTTAACTAGCTTGAAAGGAGGAAATAGAAACGCCCTAATGGTTTAGCTTTTACTTCACTCAACTGACTGAACGTCAAGTCTCAAGCCTGCCTGTAACTCAGAACCCTCCCACCTCCTGGTGAGTTCATCTATTTCAGTCCAAGGGCTAACAGAAAATAACTTACCTCGAATACTTGATCCTTCAAGCATTGTGTGTGTGTGTTTTAATAATGGTGACATGAGATGGTTGGTCACCAAACAGTCTTACACTTTTTGTTCTTCTCTAGTGGAACAACTATTTGTAGAAGTCCCACAAATATAATTTATTTGAATCTTAATTTCCCACCTGAGGGGAGTTGTCCTAGAAGTGGTTGACAATCAACTGAGACTATTTTAACCTGCGCTTTTAACTGAATTCACAAAAAAAAAATTGCTATCATGCCATTTTAAATGGTAGACACTGTAACATTTGACTGCGGTTTTATACCAAATCGGCTTCTCACACCAACAGGCCTACATTATTACCAAAGACGGCTCCGGTCAAAGCAGTTGTGCATCTTTGTGAATGTCTCTGCTGCAGACGTTGCTCTGGACAGTTACCAACGTGCCTTTGTGTCACGCTTGCAGCCACAAAGCTGTTCGTTTCAGACCAACGACAAAGGGCTGTTTGCAGCGGACTCTTCCGATATGACCTTTCTCTGAGCGTATCAACCAATAGGACAGTCAATACATTCCCTGACTCTGAATGTAGCAGAAACTTTGGGCTATGTCACGCAGCACGTGGAGGCCCCTGCTCTTGTTTTGTTTCTGGGAGATGAAAAACGTTCAGTAAACCTCACTAGTGTGGGTGGTTTGTGTCAAGTTAGCTCTGTGTGGATGAATAACATCACAGTATACTGTACATTTCAGGTTGATAATGGCTCAGAGTGGCTAACTGATACACGTATGACTGAGAAACAGTGTTAATGTTCAGTATTATTTATTTTTTGTTTGCATTTGACAACTCGGTGTGAAAAGCATTCTGGGTCCTCTTCATATGTTGCTGTAATAATGTGTTTGAGCATCCACTCTGTGTGAAGGTCCCATGAAGTGACTTCTATACTGTTAATGTTATATTCTGTGGTGTTTCATGTGCACCTCCACCTTCTTCAGGTGGAGGAGCGACATACCTAAATGCACATGATGATGTTGGGAGGGGTTGGCTGGATCATCCCCTAAAGCTCTGAGCGCATTGTCCTGGATGGAACAATAAGTTTGCTCAGTGCAGAATAAGCCATTTAAAAGAAAGTGACACTTTTATGCAACGGTGACGTCACCCAGGGACACAAGCCATTTATTTCATTTCATGGGACCTTTAAACTCAAGTAGCACAAGATTTATGTTTGGAAAGTACAGCTCCACATGCCTTAACATCTCAAATGTTTTGCAAAAGGGAAAAAGATGTTTATATTTTCATACTTTTGTCCTTGTTTATATTTGCATATTTTAGAAATAAAGGTTTTCAACAGTTTGCAGTGACTTTCTGTGCATTAAACCACAGGGACCTGTTTTTTTTTTTTGTAGCTTGGGATTTACTGATTTAACACCCCGCCCTGATTCCTCTCTTAAGAAGATCAGGCATTAAGGCCGGCTAACAACATGAGTCTGTATAACGAGATATCTACGAGCATGTTCCAAATGTAAATAACATCTAAAATCTAAAGGAAGTTATTTATTCTTTTTATTCACATCAGTCAGAGAATGAGGATGTTGCCTTTTTCGCAGTAGCAGAAGAGCATTAATTGTGAGTCCGCATGATTGGAGAGTTTCCCACTCGTCGTAGCAGCGGTGTGGGTGTATGCTGATGATGTCATAATCCAGCCGATCAGACTCTCTGCAGTGAAACACAAACAGCCGATGTGGCTGTAAAAACAGAATCTAACGGAAGGATACTGTTGTTCGGGGGATGTGGTCTCACCTTTGTTTGTCCAGATACTGTCGCAGCTCGCCAATAGTTTCTGAGAGGCACATTTTCAATATGTAAGTGTGGTTCCCGTCCTCCGACTTCGCCTTAACTGTGATGACATTATGAGCAGACGACGGCCGAGCAGTCTGCAACCTGAATGTAGAGAGTGACAACATCACTAAAGCCAGTTACAACATTCTACCTCACCTTATGTATACATATGTGTATTTGGATGTATTACAAGTACATACATCCGAATACACCTGTGTATACAACTGCAACTTTATGTAAGGTGCTGTGTTGGTCTAAAACTCCTCTAGGTCACAGATCTGAATTTAAAACTGGACACTGACTGTCCTGCCCTATTTTCTAGATATATGCATAATAATCCCCACAAACTTAAATAATCACTCATCATTGCCAAAAAGTGGGATTGGAATCCCACTTTACATCACATAACATGTTATTGGATTTAGCTGCTGCATTAAATCCCTTCTACATGTAAATGTATTCACGTTCACTCAAACATTGAATTTCCTTTATAGTACATAATTTTAAAAATATCTCACCGTGGGAATTAGTACTGACTGATCCACATGTCAGTCTTTATTAGCGAACAACAATATGTCTTATGGTTCAATTTAAAACGGCATGGTTACATAAGTTTTCTGTATACCTCTCTCTCATTGCCTGCAGTGCCGGTGTGTCTATGAGCATCACTGAGTCGCTGCTCCGGGCTTCAGTTGAACCCTGGCAAAAATGCTTGTTAGACGGTAAAGATACTGCAGTGACTGTAAGTGCAGCAGTTCAGACAGGCAGGGAAATGGGCACTACAATGAGTACTAATGTTTTTTTCCTGCTGGCTGCTCACCTGCAGGGTGGCCCTCAGTGAGTCCCTGATATCAATCACTCGACCAGCCTTGACCACTACCTTTGGCAGCCTGTTCAGGAACTGATGCGTGGTCAGCTTCTTACCTGTGAGCCAGTAGAACAAATGAAAACTAAGAGACAGTGATGATTTCTGCCAACGGGACTCATTTGTGAACTGCATGACAGACCAGGTATTTGAGGGACACTTGCTGAGTCCTCTCGTCCTCCATGAACAGCTTGTCCTTCACCAGGAAATTTATCCCACGGTAGTCTGGCGCTAAATTCCTCGTCCCGTCTGTCATGAACCTGTGCAATGAGTTAGTGCAGGTGCACGAGTCACAAGTTGCACATTCGCTCGCTGGCAAACAGAAAGAGAAGGGGACACACCTCCACAGGCACGCCGTCTGGAAATCTGTCTTGAAGCTCAGAGGGAAAGTAGCCGTCCATCAGATCCTGCATGCACAGCTGCAAACATCAAGGAAGAGCGTTTGTACAATTAAACAGTCCCCAATTAAACGTTTTCCTTGTTTTGGTTCGGTCACCTAACCTGAGTGCTGTGCTCCTGATATGAACGGAAAGGACCATCAAACATGACAATGCCGTTTCTGTAGAGCCTCAGCTGGATGGGATCCTTTCTGGACAGCTGTGCCCCCGTCGCTGTTGTTTGTACAAAAGACTCTCCTTCCCCCGCGAGGACGTTCAACTCCTTGATCCGCTGCAGCACCAGGTCAAAGTCCATGGTAAAATTCCTGACAACAGCGGTGCCTTCAGAGGCAAGAAACAGTACACAATAGGAATCATGTAGGGATAATATAGCTCTATGCATGATAAGAGAAGCCGAACGCTTCTAAGGAGGGTAGAAGATGGAAAGTACCTGGCTGCCAGAGACCTCTCCCAGGACAATGTGGCACCTCTCCTTCAACTAAGTCACTGCTCTCCCCATCTCCCACCCAGAGCAGGCCGTAGTCATTGAGAAAGCCCTGCAGAACAGGGTTAAGCAGAAATCAGTACTGTGTGTCATAGATCCAAATTTAAACGCACTAACTCAATATTTCATTAAACAAGCTCACCTCCATTTCCTGCACCTGATCCTGCAGTCGCTGGCACCTTCTCTCAAGCTCGTCCCTGCTGCTCGCATAATGTGCACTCTCTTATAAACACACACACAGGCGCATTGAAATGCTTCAAAGAGAAAGGAAGGGCGTATCAAACTTCAATCTGTACGTGCGACGAGTAATACCTGATCCTTTCTGAAGCTTCTGAAGTTTCTCCTCCAAAACAGAGATTTTTTTATCCTTTACACACAGAGGGAAACAAAAACAGCGACGTTGACACGTTGCAAAGACTGTTTGCAGGTGAACGTAGTGACGGAGGTGTGTTTTCACCTTGTGCTCGGCTTCCCGTGCTTGGAGCTTCACCTTTTTCTCCAGCAGGGTCACCCGCTGCATCATGGCAGACATGAGCTCCAAGTCACTTGGTGGAGCGCCTGATTGGGAAAAGCTTGGAGTATTATATTGATAGCCTGTCTATGGTGGACGACATTTACAATGAACAAACAAACAATAAATAAAAAAATGTTTTGAATAAACTTATACCTTTCTTTAATGGGACTTTTGACTTTGAAGCGGAGGCATCAGCCGTAGGATCAGCATCATCCAGCAACGCTGTCTGAACTTCTGAAAATAACGGATATTATTATTTGATGGATAAAACATGGACAGCATGTTGTTATAATTATAGTAAAAACGTGTTTTCATTCACTGGATCTGTCAGTCTACCTTTTACCAGCTGCCTCCTGAACGGTACTTTCTGTCTGCCCCTGCAGGTCAAAGACAGGCACATATGTACTTATAAGTACTTTCCACAGCAAACACAGTACCTGGATGTTTGACCTACCATTGCTCATTTTCAGCAGCCTGCAGTGGAGCGCGCCTCGTTTTCTTCAGCATCGACAGCGGTGAAGTCATTTCACCACAGTCAGGATGGAGAAAGTCAGCTGCAGCGTCTGTGTGTTTGCACGGGTTTCCCGTGTTTTAAGTCTGTTTGGAGTCTGTCGCCAGTAGCAACGCAGGGAGCAGCGGATAATGTCGTAGTTCGCGCTTTGCCCGCGCGGGGGCGCTGTTCTTAATCTGCGTATATCTTCATCTCACGCACACGCACACGCACTCGGCGTGAACGCGGCTTGTTTTGCTCTGCTGCCGTTTTCCTCAGGCTCTCTGTGAGTGGCAACATCTGCCGCCATGCTTTCTCGACCTGTCGCCCTCGCTGCGGTTTTACCCTAAAGCCCTGGAAGCGGCCGCCGCCGCTGGGCCCGGCGCAGCCTGCGGCGCGCAGAGAGGATGCGGAGGCCTGCGCCTCCCGCAGCACGTCCATCGCTTCCACGGAGCGCTTAGGCCGGCTCCCGGCTCGGGACATGGCTGCACCTCTCGACTGGGTGAGTGCGGGGGACGGGAGCGTGCGTTCAGAGCGGAAAGGCCGAGCAGCCGCCGCGGGGGACGCGGCGCCGCAGCCCCTGCTGCGGGATGACGGCGATGATGATGGTGGCTGTATCTTCCCCCCTGCGGGAACCGGCGCCTTCAGGTCCCTGGTGAAGGATTTTGAGCAGAAATTATCCGCCAGCTTCCGACACTTCAACGCCAGCCCGGACAACATCGCTCCGGTGACGGTGATCGCGGAGGAGACGCTGCTGGAGAAAGACGAGTGAGTGTGTGTGTGTGTGTGTGTGTGTGTGTGTGTGTGTTGTCTGTCCTCAGTGTTTCCCACAGCAAGACAAGCCCCATTAAAACACAGTTAGTCGAAGGTGTCTTATCTGCATGTGTGAGGTCAGGGAGCCAGCTTCTTTCTCTTTTGATGGACCATAAAGAATCTTTCACCCTGCAGCCATCTTTTGTCAGGACATGAAAACCAGCACTTAATTCCACTGTAATCCACCAGATAAAACAGAGCAACACACAGTGGGTTCTTCCAGGCTAACAGATGCTCTGGATATGACCCTAAATGTGTTAATATATAGTAGAGTCTAAATAGATGAATAATCACTTTTTATCCTACAGCTATTCTCTGCTATTATTGTGGTATATTGGGCTGTTGTCTCCTTTGACAAACTGCAACATGAATGAAACACTTATTTGAGTTAAGTATGGACAGATTAGTCTAATACCATAGCGTCCATGTTCACTTAGGACAATGTACCACAGTGAAGCAGTAAAGTGCTTTGTTGACAGGGCGGATTAGTGAAATCACAGTGAATCCACTTTTAAAAACGAGCTGAGTCGAGTGTATCGTGAGGAGGCATCGTGCTGAGGTCATAATCAGTGATGTTTTAACTTGAAAAGCTCCTTTTTGGGGATGAAACATTCAACCTCTGCTACAGTTCAACGTGGTTGTGGATGTATTTCTGTGTCGTCTTTATACACAAAGTCACTAGTCAGTGTACTCTTTTTATTAAAGGTACCTCAGTGATAACCCTATAAATCATGTAGTAAAGGCAGCTCAATCATCTCTTTGGGAGTGACATCATACATGCTAACTTTAATTATATTAGTATCATTTTGCATTTTTTACTGACATACTGTTTGATTTTTCTGTTTTCTCACGTCCTGCAGAGTCTGGGCGGCTTTGAGCAGGAGCTTTGGGCATGCAATGCCCGTCCACTGGAAACAGTCTCGGACACGCTCCCTCCACATCCCCACATCCACAGCGGAGGAGAAGCCGGTAAGTGACTTCCTCCCCTCCCATCCTTGCCCCACTTTCTCATCAACCCAACCCCCCAGTTCCTCCCCAAATCACTTCTGTGTCCATGGCCACAAATATTCATTGTCCTGGGCTTTAGTGCTTTGATTAAATTCCCTCCCCCTGTTTGGTTTCTGGCTAGCGAAAGACTGACGTCACTGCCGAACTGTCGGACGACGAGGAGCTGAGGGAGCAGCTGGACATGCACTCCATCATTGTCTCCTGCCTCACCGAGGAGCCTCTCCTCACAGCAGAGCAGGTGATTACACGGAAATATCCCTTTGTAGATATAATAGCCCGTTAGCAGTCACAGCGCTCCAGCCAGTAAGTACAGAGCCGAAGCTTGACGTGTGTCCCACAGAGGTTTAATAACTGATGTTCACGGGGTTGATCCTCTGTGCAGGTCATTGAGGAGATTGAGGAAATGATGCAGGACTCTCCTGACGTGGAGGGGCAGCACCATCCCTCTCAGTCAGACCTCTCAATGCTCTCGCTGGACGTGCAGCAGTCGACCAGCAGCCCCAACTATGACGAGAGTGAGTGAGACAAATGATCTTGTGTCGTATGACCTGTTCTCTTGCGATATACTCGCACTGATGATTTCACTGCATAGATATATTTTAAGAGATGGATTTACATAGAAATGACAAAGAAAGAAAGAGATGTTTGAAACATGAAGACGAGTTGATTATGTGCGTGTCTGTTTATGGACTAGGGGTGAGGACCCTGAGTGTTGCGGAGCTGAATGAGCGTCTCGCGGAGACGGACACGAACATCCAGAGGTTCTCAGAGGAGCTGGTTCAGCAGCTGGCCCTCAGGGACGAGCTGGAGTTTGAGAAAGAGGTGAAGAACACTTTCATCTCGCTGCTCATCGATGTGCAAAACCGACAGAAGGAGCACCGCGAGCTGCTGAGGAAGAAGAAGAAGATCAAGGGCGGAGCAGGAACGTCACAGGCCCACACAGAGAGGACATTTGGATCAGTCAGTACAAACCTTAAAACAAATGTTTCATCTTTATGCATGTTTCTCTTTAGTGATGAAATCTTCAAATCCTTGTTTTCCACTATTTTTTCCCCCCAACAAACTGTGTTTGCCTCAAACCTCTTCTACTCTTTGATGAACTCTCTTCCTGCGCGCCTTCGCTTTGCTCCTCAGCGCTTCAGCATGGAGGGAATCTCGTCTGTCATTCAGAGCAGCTTCCGGCACACCTTTGGGAGCGGGTGCAGTGAAAAGCAGGTTACTTGGCTCTCAGCTGATGAGCTCTTTCTTTCTGTTTCTAATATTATTAAGAGTTCTCAAGGCTCCAACGTTCATGCATTAGATGTCCTGTCACTGATATTCTGTCTCCCTCTTTGTCTCTGACACCTGATGGCCTTACAGTATTTGACCACTGTCATCCCGTACGAGAAAAAGCGACACCCTCCTTCCATTGATGACCTTCAGATCCTGACCAAAAGTACGTTTTTTTTCCGTCTGCACCGAGATGCGTCGCTTTGGTAGCGGTTGAGGTGCCGTCACTGACTGATCCGTGTGTTTCTTTTTGTCCGCTTTTCAGTTCTCCAAGCTATGAGAGACGACAGTGACAAGGTGCCCGGTCTCCTGACGGACTATATTCTCAAAGGTGAGCATGTTGTATGTACATGTGTGTATTTCAGTTCATTATAAAACACTAGGAGAAATCACCTTATGGAGATTTAAACCCAGCGTTCCTTTAGTGTCACCTGCCAAAACACTTGATCTTTCATTTACATCTGTTTTCATTCTTTCGTGTTTTCTTTCTCTACTTCTTGTGTTTGACGGTGCTTTGACTTATTGCTAGCTCTGGTGTGAGCAGTTGGATGGAGAGGTTCGTGACACATCCCCTCGTGACGTGCACTGCTGTGGTGATGTCACTCATAATGGGAGAGCTCCCCCTCTCGTGCACTGAACCGTAGCACAGTTTGACCCTGGTGTCGCCCTGTTTCTTTGCGCCCTCTCAAACAGTCACTGCCTGATGCATGGTTCATCCCCGTTAGACTCACTGACACTACCTCAGTTAACCCACAGTTGAATTAGTATCAGTTATTAAGTGCTAAAAATGCATTTTCTATGTAGTTTGTTGTTATTATTTAGAGATATATACATAATTATGACTGATGTGGTGAACGTTTGATTCTTCACAGGTGTTTTTTCCCTCCATTCCTCCTCCTGTTTGTCTTTGTCTTTTGAAGCTTCACCTCAAATCTCTGCTAATATTCATCTCTATTGGTTGCAGTGCTTTGCCCGTCATAGATCCGAGGGATGATGCTGACACTCTGCAGAGGCTTCAGATTCATTTAACGTTCAGGAAAACTTGTACTTTATTTGATTTGATTTACAAACATGAAGCACACTTAATTTATTCCTGCATGTTTTTACCTCATATGTCTTGTTGCTTTTCATTTAGTTTGCAGACCTTGTTTGCTCATGTGAACGTTGACGTTTTTTCATGTATTAAATTTTCTTGTGGAAAAATAATAATTATATTAGAAACAAACCCACATGTATAGAATGTGCTGAACTATGGACACATATATCTCAAGTGCTTAGTTTCCACTTAGCGAGGAACAAATGCGCAAAGCATGCTGAGCACCAAATCAAACAAACGAAACAGTAAGAGAAAGAAATATTTATCACATGTGAACAATAATCAGGAAGGAAGTATTCATGTGACAAATCTAACAGATTAGAACATTATACAGATAGAACATATGTGATAGTAACAAATGAATGTACTGTAAGTTACCTTACCTACGCCAGTGTGCGTAAACATAATGTATTGTCAGAAGTCTAACTCAGCCTTGCGTGTGGCAGCAGACACACTGGGCAGTTTGTTGGCAGCTGTACATCATCGTTGTTCTTCTGGAAGACGAAGTGTTGTTGGTAACGGTGATAAAGACTCTGCTGACATGTACTGATTTACTAACTATGCATTTGAGTGATTGCTGAGGTGTGACCCGTACACTGTACTTCTGTGATGCTGGCTCGAGCTCCGACGTGGAGCCTCGAACGTCTACATGATGCTGGCTCGAGCTCCGACGTGGAGCCTCGAACGTCTACATGCCTGCTGTGCACAGCGTGCGCCAGGACTGGGCATTGTTATTCTACATGTATTTACAAGCTGCCTTTGCCTTTCTCTAAACTTTTGTACATTATAAAAACTTATTTTCAATAAATGTCATATTATTGACTTACTTAGAACTACTTGTTTTGTTCTGAATTTATTTGGAGATTATTATTATGATTAGTTTCAGATTAACACAGTAACACAACACAAGGTCAAATGCACCATAGAATATAATGCAGTCTAACGTCTTAGACAAATGTTTGTGTTCTTGTTCCCCTCCTCATTATGTCGTCTCATTATCCTGTATCTTTCATTAAGCTGTAATAAAAAAGCTAGCACTATTCTCATTCCTAATCATTGTAAGATATGTAGCTGTTAGCTGTTTCGTGTAGCTGCTAATCTGTTTGTGTTATCTCACTTTATCAGGAAAATGTATTTACTACCTGTCTGAATCCAGACTCGTCCTTTTCCTGACAGCTGACAGAGGAGGCGGGACAAACAAACCAATGTTGTCTGTTAGTGGTTGTTAGGTTATTGGAACCTCTCCCAGTCTCTCAGGGTAAAACCTGGACAGGTTACCAGTCACAGGTCTGACATATGGAGACATAGAAGCATTCACACATACAGGCAGTTTGGTGTCACCTAATAACCAAACCCCATCTTTAAATGTCTACCTTGGATGCTCCACACTGGAATGTGTGCCTGGAATTTACCAGTTTGTCGCACAATGTTATGTGGTGAAACGTATTCCATTTAGTTTTTATATATATATATACTTACCCTGTGTTTTTTGTACAGTACGTCTTATCACTTCGTCGCATCACTTTATTTGGCATGTTTTTTTAGGAAATAGATATTTAGAGTTGGTTTTTCTCTCTTTCTTTTTTTTCCTGGCATAGAGAGGATTAAACGAATAATTGATCATTTCACAATAGTATTTCTTTATTATGTAATGCGTCATTTGCACCTCCTGCAGCTTCCTGAGGACATCCAGATGTAGGCTCTGGAAAAAAAACCTTTGGCATGCTGGAGTCTTAGAAAGAAGGAAACCTTTAAAAACAGATCAAACGTACAGGTCAGCAAGAAACTATGCAAAATCTCTTGGAGAAGAAGTTGTTGCTGTTAAGTAACGAGACCAGATGCAGATATGTGATGAAAAAGTCCATTATTCAAATCGTATTTATTTAAGAAATCGCTCACACAGCCCTCTTGTAATTTACTGGTAAGCTGCAAACATGTCTGATCATGGCTGTGAAACAGCTGTGAAACATTAGTTGTCTCTGAGATAAGATTTCCTCATTCAACTGCCGTGAAATGCAACAGTCTGGCCAGCACTCAGAACTGTGAGGAACTTTTTGTGGAGCTGCTGAACCGAAAGGTTTTCTTTACCCTGGATTTAGGTTTTTCTAGGTATTATGGAAATTGGAGGAATTTGTTTGATGTTCTGTCTTCTCCTGCTGACTCAATGCACACTCGAGGAGACACCCTCAAAGGACAGAAATACAACGCAAGGTAATACAAGATATAACCTTTACACAGGAAGAGAAAAGGTTTTCACAGTTTGCCTGTAACGGGTGTTTTTCTCTTTTAGACTCTGCAAACAGCGTCGCGATCAAGGAGCTGAAGGACCAGATGGATCACATTGTTCAAGAGCTGAATTTGTTGAAGGAGCAGCAAGCTTTACAAACAGGTTGTTGTAACAGGCTGTTACATTTTTGCAGCATAATGTGATGCACAGTTCGTGGCCTCAAATGAATATGAAGTTAAGATAAGGAAAGTATATCACTGATTTAAACCTTGCTACTGTTGTAGAGGCAGACATAGACTACAAAAAGCTTAACACCATCACATAATTTTCTCCCTCCAGTTTGTCTGCGAGGCACAAAGATTCTTGGCAAGTGTTTTCTGGCTGATCCAGTGAAGAAGAGCTTTCACGCAGCCTTTGATGACTGCAGTGCCAAAGGAGGCAGCCTGAGCACCCCTCTGACAGGAGACGAGAACTACCAACTGTACAGCTACGTCCGCCAGAGTATCGGCCCAGAGGAGCAGATCTGGCTGGGCATCAACGACATGGTGACTGACGGCCAGTGGCTGGACAATTCAGGGTCCAGCGTGCGCTACAAGAACTGGGAGACAGAGATCACCCTGCAGCCGGACGGAGGGAGCAGACAGAACTGCGCCATCCTCTCCACTACAGCCAACGGGAAGTGGTTTGATGAGAGCTGCCGAGCTGAAAAGGCCTCGGTGTGCGAGTTCAACATCGTCTGAGGGCTGCTTTGGGACAGTAACATCACTCTATGCAAATTAGATGTTACGTGCCGCTTGCAGGTAAGAGTTGAAACATGTAAAACGTCATGTGCTGAATATTTCTTTATGTTTTCCTCACTAAGCCATTCAGATGTTGATGGACTTCTCACAGTGGCAGTGTATAGGCTAAGCTCACAGGTATTTTATATTAATTACATTAAATAAATGTATGCTTTCCAATAAAAAATAACATAATATATATTCCTGAAGGTAAACACTGGATGGGTTATCTTTCTTATGCTGTGTTTCTTGTGCTAACCTATGAAATAATGTAGCAAAAAGTCACCACATCTTTTTCTGTGGAACTTTCTTCATTTCTATATCTGACTGTCAATTTATGCTTCTTATTTTTCAATATGTAAATAAACACATATCTCCTCAAAAATGTTTCAAGTCTTTGGCTCACTTGCTTAAAATGCTTATTAGGTTGTAAAAGCACTGGCATGGTTCACTGCATAGATATTTTGATATGCTGTAATATAAATCACTGTTCTTCTCAGAAAACTTATAATCTGATACAAATTACAAACAACAACAATTCATTTTCTTGTCATGGACACAAAGGATTATAAATGATTATATCATTTATATATAATCCGTAGTAACGAGTGTAACAAGTAACACTCTGACTAGTTATTCTCACTAAGCACAATGAAAGGTATAAAAACTATAAACTCAAAAGATCCAGTGCTTAAAATGAGAAATAGAAAAACTTAGCCAGCAGCAGATCGGCCTTCAGACACACACGCTAATCAAGCTGTGTGGAAATCTCCTCATCATCTTGCAGTAGGTGTGAATAGACCAGCTTATCATCAATTAGGGTGTACTCATGGTACACGGTGTACTCGTTTGTGCCTGTATTAGGGAGGCCGCTGTGGCCTGGCAGGACATTGGTGCTACAGTCTGGATTGGACGTCTGATGAAACCGATTTTTGTTCTTCTTCCTTTGTGACAGGGGAGATGAGAGAATGAGAGTTTCAGAGAAATATACTGCAGCTAGCTATCAATGTGGTGTGTTAACAATGTGGAGATAGAACAGTCTGAACGACTCAGTACTGAAATAAACAGTCAACTAAGCATGTCAAAAATCCACATTTCTAACTTTGCACCTTTTTGTTTCTGTGCAAAACAGTACAGAAAAATACAATCAGAATACACAAAACATGCACACTCAGAACGTCCTGATAGTCCTGAGGTATTATTGAACCCTGCACAGATTTAACACCCTGTGCCAGATGCAGCTAAGCGACCTCACAGCTGAAACTCCTCTATTGCTCAGGGTAGGTAGTGTTCAGGTGCTGCTCCTGCAAATACATTTCTTCACAAATACCACAAGCTTTTGCGATTTAATGCATATTTTCAAAGGTTCTAAAGTACAAAGGAGATCATTAGGCAGAGTCATCTCACTCATTTAAAATCCTGTGCAGAGACAGACACGGTGGATGATATTTTACATACATTCAATACAGACGTGCATTTTACAACATATAATGTAAACACCACTCTTTATTGGGCTATTTAATAGTGATAATCAATCCAATCTTTTTTTTTTTTACAGTTTAGCAAAAAATCACCAGTGCTTTTTCTGTGACAACTAAATTCTGCAGTTTTTATCTCATTACACTAATAAAAATCAAATTACCTGATTTGCTTAAATAAAAACAACATGGGACTCACAAAGTTAACTGTAACTTACAACGTGGCTTGTTCCATGACATCTAACAGTAAATAGGTTTGTACTTCCTCACAGGAGTCACTCTTCTTCATGGCGACGCACAAAATGCCATGAGCACGTCAAACCTATTAAATTAGCTATAAATTATAGCTCTCAATATATTAATGACAAAATTATTAAAATCAAACTATGTTCACTCAAATGGCAACTCATGAAAAACATTTAGTTTGAATGTGTGCACAATGATTTTTCTTCTGCATATGCGGTTCTAAAATAAATGATGTTGTAGTAGAAAAAAAAGTTCTGATTAACAAACAATAACCAGAAGGAAAACTACAAATTCCTCAAAAGACAAAAAAAAACATGAGTCAGCAAAAGATCAGCCTTGTGTTTAAAATAGAAGAAGTTCATTTATCCCTGAATCAGAGATCAGAGAACTGCATTAACGAGCGTGTTCTGACCTCTCTGTAAGGCACATGTAGGGTGCATTATATCTAGAGGTTTCCATAACAAGGAAAAGGCGGCATGATAATAAAAAAAAACCCTGCTGTTGCAATCCACTGCAACCCAGGCCGTCACCAAGCCATCGAGTGCTGATGGTGATATAAGAATGAAATGTTTTGCAACAGCGGCCTCTTTCAGTTCAGTGGTTTAGTGATGAAAATGAAAAACTCGGCATGTAAACAGCACACAGATTAACTCCTCTACAAACCCCAATGATGGATGCAATAACAAACATCTGATAAATAGAAAGATGAACAATATTCAATAGGTCAAAGCAACACCAGAACTAAAAACAAAACATGAAACCATCTAACATTAGGAACGGGGTTTTTTTCTTGTGTGTTGACGCGCCACAGAAAAAGGGCTTGTTGCTCGGCTGATCATCACACGGATGCCAGAGAATGAGAATCAAACACAAAGCTAAATCCAATCTTCTCCTCAGTTCCCTCCCTCTGGCTCCAGTCGCGGTCCCAGAATCACAGAATGCCCCTCCTCACCTTCATTTCGAGCTTGGTAAATCTCATTGTCCACCAGGAGCTTGCTCTGAGGCCTGTCAGGAAGTGGCGGAGCCTGAAAAGGCCGATAGAGCCCGACCTCCATGTTGTCAGCACCACTTCCGTAGGAAACCCGTGGTTCTTCTGAGTCCGGTGCAGGTTGGTTGGTGCCAAACTCTCTGTAGACACTGAACTGTGCTTCGTCTTCCAGCAGGTGTGTGTAGATCAGCGTCTCGTCAATTGTGGCGTACACTGGGGACTCGTTGTCTGTCCGCATTTTAGTGAATCCTTTGGGTCCTTGCAGGACATTAGTGCCGTTTGGATTGTAGATGGACGTCTGATGATTCGGCTTTTTCTTCTTCCTGTTTGGATCGAGAGTTATAGGTAGGTATAGGATGTATTAGTACGAGGGTGGAAAGTAAAATATATGTAGTAAAATACTGTACCATGTAGTGAAAGTACAAGAAACTCTGAGTCTGAGTATTTACACACTACAAAGTACAGATAATACTCTTTAAACCGAATATAACATTACTCACTTAATAACAACACAGGCCACGACCAGCGCGATGACAAAAATGACCACAAGAGCTGCCGCCACACTCAGGACGATAGTCAGCAAGGCTAAACGACAGACACACAACATCTCCATCAACTCAACAGAACAATGCTCATAGTGTTACTTAAGCTGTGATGTACACTGTCCTCTTACTCTTCCTCCCGGGCACCTGCAGAGTGATCTTAGAGATGACGCTGAAGCGCCCTCGTTCGACCCTACAGTTGGACATGTTGAGGTAGAAGCTGCCAGAGACCGTCAGCTCACTCTCCGCCTCCTCGTCCTCCCTACGGCTGTAATCCAGGGTTGGGCGGCCGACTCTCTGCACGCTGATGTCCGTGTGCTGGTTGCTGCACTTGGGTTGGCTGAGGTTGGCGAACGTCAGGTGGGCCTCCATGTTGGGAGGGACTGACACGACCCAGGAGACAGTGGAGTAACCCTTCATTCCCACCGGCCAACCAGGAGTCGCCAAAAAAACAGGGATGTCTTTCTTTGTTGCTACAGTGAATATATATCTCTCTGAATAGGAGTGAGGAGAAGTAAGAATATGAATGTTATCACTAGAAATCTGACTTATTCAATTATTAATCTCAGTTGAAGGCATTTGTCACCTGGTATCTCCCCTTTAAAACTGGCGTTCAGCACATGCTTGTAGGACATCCTTACTGCTTTACCCTCTGTGCTGGACACAGTGACGGACATGTTGGTGTGGATTTGGACCTTCTCTATGGCTCCCTGAGTGCAGAAGTCTCCAATAGTGCTGCCATTTCCTTCTGTCAGTTTGATTAAAACACTGTCATTGCACGGCTGCCCCGGTAGGGACTGCTTCAGGGGCCCATCGGCAGAAGCTAGCTCCACAGTGCCGCGCTGGGGAGGACGGAAAGTCCAGGTTGCACTGGTCAGAGGGACAGGGAGGCAGCTCGGCATCACAGGAAGCAAGAGAGGGACTGGAGTTTTGGGGCAGTCTTTGAGTTGTCTGCACTCTGAAATTACAGGTCAAGTAAAAGTAATTTTATTTTTCCTGTCACTGGAAATACTGGAATTGATGCCTGTATGTTTTATAATTGCTGTTGGTACAATTGTACTTTTACTTTTTTATCTTTTTACTTATTTCATAGTTTTAGTCTGTTTTTTTTTTTATATATTGTTGCTTTTAAGTGTGATTGTGTACTGGACCTTGTTGTCTAATTTTCGAATAAATTATTATTATTAAGTAGTTTTAATTGAAAATGAAATGGAAGGAGTGTAATTATCACTGAATCAAAACGAGTTTTCACTTTTTGGAAACCCAAACGTGAATTTACCTATGACTCTCGTGGCAGTGACCTGTACATCTCCAGGAAGGCAGTCCTGAAAAGACAGCTCGCTGTTGGACGTCACTGTGATTTTGTCCATTATCACAGAGTTTATCTTCATCTTGCACTCGGTGGCCGACCTCGACTTCTCAATGTAAAGGCTGAGGCCCTCCGCGTCACTCATGTCCACTTTACACAACACTGGAGAACAGCAGCACAATGTGAGGAGGGCAACTATTATGTCTCTCTCTCTCTCACACACGCACACTATGCAAATAATTTGGCATTTTCATCTCGCCCCATAATGATCACTCATCACAACCGTGTCAAGAAAGGTGAAGAAAGGGAGTATTTCGATTGCGATAGAGCACAACGTGATTCCTCTGCTGTTGAAAGACGCGCTTCTCCTCGTTGCTGACTCATGAATGAAAGCACCGTCATTCATGAGTCAGCAATGAGGCAATCAGAGAGCTCCCCGTAAAATAGGTGGTCTCAACATAAACGTTTCATCACTCAACAATGCTGACGTTAGTCAGTTAGCCGGATGCACAATCTTTTTTCATTTTCAGCATTACTAAAAACATAATAAAATCCAGATCACGTACAAACCTGGCAAAGCAGTGCTTCTGGTAGATACTCTGATGTTAACGGATAGGCCCGAAGAACTAGATCTTCTTATTCTTCTTCTGTCCATCCCACAGCTTCTCAGTGTCAGGGAGACGTTTCCCCTCATCTCAACAGGTTGGAGGGCTGTCAAACTCTGCACCAACGCCGCCCTCCCTTTGCTGTGGTGCTCCACCGCTGTGATGTTGTTCAGACAACGTGGCTGTGTGTGGTGTAGCACTCGAACCGACGTCTTCCGTTTCTCTGGGACACGAATGTACCACTCCATTATATCACCATCAGGAAAACTGTCCGGGTAGTTTGGAGAGAGAAGCTCTAAGGACGAGGTCTCCTCTGGGAACGTTAGTGTGATTTTGGCAAAGGCTAGAAGAGGAAAACATAAATGATGATCAAGTCAAACTTTAAAACACATAGGAGAGAAATGTTCAGACAACGTGACTCACACTGGATCGCCTCTCCAGCAGACAGGTCAAACTGACCACTCTGCAGCCTCCGTCCTGCGGGGACATCCAGAGAAAAGCTGCCCCAGTTCAACACCTGAGCGCTCGTGATGAGTCCCCCCCTGCAGTACTTCCCTATGGTCACGTCCCCTGTAGTCTGTGAGGCCTGGAGGGTGTAGCTGTGTCCGTCCGGACATATCTCAGACGGGTGAATCTGTCTCAGACCCGACCTGAAGTCTATTTGGAAAGCTCCAGAGGCCTTCAGGTTCCAGGTGAATGTGCGGTTAAAATCCTGCAGGGCGCTAAAGCAGGAGTCCGTGTGGGTGATGTGGCTGTCACACAACTCTGTGCTGCACTCTGACAGGAGAAGCCCACAAGTCAGCGTTACAACCACATAACCAGACACGTATTCATTTAGAAGATTATCACTCATTTCACTCTCACCTATGTTTCGCTCAAGTTCCACCGTGAACACGTCCTGAGGTCTGGGGCAGCGGAACGACAACGAAACAGAGGTGGCGTTTCTTATTAGCAGAGATGAACCGCATTGTCGCGTGGGTTCTGTTCCTGTGCACACCGTGCAACCTCTGGCCCGAGTGCCGCTGATGCTAAAGGTGGTGGTTTTATCGAGGGCGAGGGTCAGCGCCTGGGCCCCTGCGTGGAACACGAAAAATATCACAATAAAGTCAAAGCAGCTAAAATGCTGTTTATTTCATTCACTGTTAATAAAGTGAGTGCGACATGCAGACGAGGCTTCGATGCCTCTATGAGTACACACACACACACACACTACAGCACTGAACGCTGATGTGGAGTCTCAGACAATCGAGGTGACGTTATCTGGTAGTTAAATCATGGCAAATGTTTTTTCTTTCTATTCTTGTTAGGTTGGAAATGTCCCACCACTCATACGAGTAGCTTCTTCACACATAAAAAAGTCCAGCTGCCATGACTCAACTCCCAGATACAGCACCCAGTGTGCAACTTAAACACTCTGTTGTCTCCTGTCCTGGTTTATTCTCTCTCTCTCTCTCTCTCTCTCTCTCGACATATATCTTTATGTGGCAAACAAACCATCATCTGACGCATGAAACCCACACACACACACACACACACAGGCAGATTAGCTCCTGGCCTTTTTGTTGAACAAACAACAGAAAACCACTCGGGCACGTTGTGAACAGGGCCTCCGGTGCTCCTGGTGTCCTGCCCCACCGCGGACACGACCAGCACAGCAGAATTGGGTCACAAACACAGGGATCGGCGCGCGTCGAGGCCTCCGCGCTGCTGGTTCCTGTCTCACGGCTTCACGTACCTGTGGCGGTGAGGACGAGGGCTGTGAGGAGTAGAATCTGCGCAGAGTCTCTGGGTGTCGATAGGGACATGCTGTCCCACGGCGGAGCTCTGAAACTTAGACTCCGAGGCGGGGGGAGAAGTCAGGGGAGATTTCATCGCCTCCTGTCAGCAGCTGGGGATTATTCACGCACCTCGCCGCAGGTTCTTCTCATTTCTACGCAACTCTGTAGTCGGAGAGCTCGAGGTTCTTCCTCCGCCCACTTCCTGCATGTGTGACTGGGTCAGCAGCAGCAGCAGCAGCAGCAGCGAGGGAGCGATCACTTCAGGTGAGGCGAGGGCGTGGCCACGGCGGCCATGGTGTCAGGTACAAGAGTTATAAGGCCAAACGGCCAAAATCTACACAATGCAATGATCTCTGCGAGATATAAGGAATACATAAAGATAATATATAACCAGTATTTAAATATTGAAAGCAGCTACTTGTAATTGTTTATATTGCTTTATCCTTTTCTAATCCATTTTTACAGATAATATCCTCTATTTGAATTTCACCAAAAACTGGTCAGTTCAGCTGGACACGTGATGATGGTATTTCTCGAGTCTGGGCACGCCAAAAAAAAGGAGGGAAAAAACACTAACTTCCAACTTTCACCATGAACCAGGTTGTGACATGTGCTGACACTGCCCTTAGTTCTAGGTGACAAAGCAGTAATCACACCTGGAAATGTTCCTATTACATTACTAAATGGTACCGTTTGTGACAGATGACGAGTAATTCTCCAAATCCTTAATCTGCACTGACCTCAGATGAGAGATGACCTCATGCTGACAGATGTTTGCCAGTTCAGATTTTACTAGATGTGCATGATGGTGACCTTTAGCGAGGTTAAAGTGTCACTAATTTTCAAACCTCACAGTTAAAGGACATTTTTGTTCTTTTATACCAAAGCACTGATATAATTTAGTACCGATGCTTAATAAACCTAAATCATAGGCAAATCGCATACTTAAACTTTTAGACCTTATTTCTGGACATTTGTACAATCTAGTTCCAGCGACATTTTAAATCATAAAAATCCTGCATTTAATTAAAGGAAGACCCCTTTATAAATAAATAAAAACCAGGATTAACAGAAGCACAAACTACATCGTGAGTACAGCTGCACCAGCACCTCTCTAAATGTGACCTTTCTGTTCTGGATCACGATGGCTTGACATACTGTAGGTCTAAGGTAAACTGATCTGGTCTACAAAGAACGGGTTTGAGATATAGTATGACTTTTATTTTCAGTTAAACCTTCAGAACAGAAATACAAATAACCACGTATATATTGAACTTGACAGTAGAAATCTAACAATAGAAATACTGAAACCCTCTCTGTGTCAATCATAAACAACATCTAATTCGCTGAACGTATTGGAAGAGGATATATTACATTGACTTTGAACATGACTATGTTATGTTATATATGGAACGGCACACTTTAAAGTTTTCAGTGCAAAGGTCCTACACGTGGGATAAGGCAAAAACTATCTAGAAAGATTAAAAACTATACAAACACTGTTTAAAGAGAAAGGTTTGGACAGTTTACGCTGACATAACCTATAGGAAGGCCTAAGGGTATACAAAACACATTGGTGTTGGTCCCAGTATATATTACTATTTGTATAAGACTTCATAAATCACCTTGGTTCTCCTAACAGGAAGAGTTTAATGAAGTGCTCTGTAACCCCTGGTGAGAGTTAAAGAGCACCCAAAAGTAAAGCACTGCATCAAAGAGTTCTCCAAACCTTCGTCCACGTCCACAGTTGAATGGCTACAATTAGAGTATAGGCAGCACAGGCTAATTATATGAAAAACTAGTTCAGTCATCTCGGTCTCCTCTGCTCCATCCCGTTGGGCAGAAACCCTGCAATGATCGGGACTGGCCATATGAGAGCAGCAACACTCCACACAATGATGACCAAAGTCATGAAACAAGCCACAAGTGTCGACTCGATGGGTTTTCTATTCAGCCTCCAACTTTTGTCCCCCTTCAGCTCGTCGAGGCTGAAATCCACGCAGCAGAATGTGACCTGATCCCCGGTCTGCTGGCCCCTCGACCTGCCCTGACCAAACCTCCGGTACCGGGACATCCCGCAGCCCACGCACAGGCGCAACTCCTGCTGACCCCCGGTGACCCCGAGGTGCTCGATGACGACAGGCGAGATGGCTCTGTTGAAAGACGCGGAGAAGAAAGCCCTTCCGTGGTTGTTGGTGGTGTAGATGAGCACATCGCACTGGAAGCCGAAGCTGCTGTCCCAGCGGGCCACTAGCGAGGTGGGCAGCAGTCTCTGGACGCTCACGTTGCACTGGGACAAAGTCTGCAGGGAGGAGGCGTCGGGCGAGGCTTCGCTCTCATCCACGGACCTTTTCGAGAAGCGCACATCCACCTCCAGGTTGGCCAGGAACCTGTTGGAGGAGTTGATGGGCGGCAGGAGGAGGTCCTCGTCGCTCCAGCACTGACATCGCTGGAGAAGTCCGGCAACCGCGGTCAGAGCCAGCAGGAGAGTCGGAGAGTTGTTCAGCATGGCACAGGGCGCGTCTCTCCTGCTCGCATGGTGCTGTGACGATCCGCAGGCGACGGACGAGGCGTGTGAGGTTTCAAAAGCGTAGCTCCCGATGGACAGATTGGATTCCCTGCCCGACTGGTATAAATGGAAACGTCCAGAGCCCGTCACATCCGCGCACCCTCCTCCCCTCGAATATTTTCCTTCTGACTAATTCTGCGAATGCGTCCTGCAAAAGCAAAAGCGTTTCATGGGAGGCGAGCTGAGCAACACTGTGCGCTGCCTTCATCACAGCTCCGAGCTTCACTCCCTCTCTGTCACTTCAGGTGTGAGCGGCTGGGCACCAAAAACACAGAGCAGTGCTGAGGGGAGAGCCTCGAGTGCGCAGGGACAGAAGCGCCCAGTTCGTCACCCCCTCCAGCCAACAGCCCTGCGAATCACACATCCAGTGGAACCTACAATGTACGTTCGAATGTCTGTGTGCAGACTGTGAACATTTTGCACACTGTCGGGAATAAAATAATCGTTTAGCGTTTATTTATCCGGCAGGCTTAGTTAAACTCGGGTTTAACATCTAAAGATGAAACCAGATGAAAGTCCTGAATTTCCCTTGATACAGTAAACAACATTAGCACCTTTTGCATCAGTTTATCCAAAGTTTAATTCAGCATTCAGAGTATTGTACAGTGTTCTGTGGAGCGATGGGAAAGGCTGAAGCATGGTGGAATCTAAACCAGCGGAGAGAGGATTCATCATTCATTCCCAAAGGTGTCAACATAATCAACTCCACAAAGATTTTTTTATCAGAGGTAGAAACCTTTACACTGCTCAATTCAATGAACAGAACATGCATTTCACCTGCTGAAGAGGAGGATGAAGGAGGGAAACCCCCCAAAACAAACACACGAAGGAGGCTGCAGTAAAAGCCTGGGAAAGCACATTAAAAGAAGAAACCCCCCAAAAATGCTGATGAGCAACGAGTCACAGGGTTTGCAGCCAAGATTAAGTAACTTGAATTTACATTTATAACTAGCTGTATGTTTAAAGATTTGATGTTTCTAACGGCTAAGGAGCTGAGAGACAGTCAAAATGTAAGTGACTCTGGCTGTTGAGGGAAAATATATTAAGTCATTCTCCATCTCATGCAGGATTATATTCTGGACGGATTCACTGAGTTGAACATGAATGATGTGGCACTGATGGCCTCGTTGGACCATCAGGCCCCTCGGTGATCACGGGTGACAACGAGCTAATGGAAAATGCTGCTTTCTCACTTCTCCGCCAGGGGAAGGATTCATGCTGCTGTAGTGCTGCTACTCTCATAATGGAAGCTGTTTTAAAAGACTTTCCTTTTGTCCAGTGACAATATGATGATCATTATATAGGATGAATATAATAAACCATCTTCACCAAAAACCTGATGCTGTCACACTTAACAACCACTCACAGCTTTCTGGTCTCGATCTGCAAGAAGTCAGGAATGCAAGGACATATCTCTGGAAGTAAATGCTGTCGTTCATTAAGCTTTTTTTCTTTTCTTCATACACATCTCGTTACTATAGTTGCCTGGCGTCAAGTGAATAAACTGTAAAACTGTTAAATCTTTTTTTTACACGTATTAATAAAATGACAGGGACTCTAATTCAGGTTCATTTATGATGACTTCCAACTGTAAAATATATAATATAGACAAACACAAATCACTTTTTTTCTCTCATGGTTTCTCACAGAATATTTCTCCTAGTGTGTCAGTACCTCAAAAAGTTAAAAGCAGACGTTAGCATGTCCTGTCTCTCAGTTTGATATTGGAATTGCATTAAAACCAATGTCACAATTCTTTCATGAAAGTTGACAGGAAAACTGTACATTGTGTGTTTCCATATACATGTATATATATATACATATATATATGAGAATACATCTGATGTGTAAACCCAGCAGCACACAGTTTATTTGCTTGTTTGTTCATCTGTTCAGTTCTGGGAGCTTTCTGTGCATTGGTGCTTGCCTCTCAGCCATATTGTGTGCTCAGGGGCAACCACACACATCAATAAACATGTGCCCGCACTGCACTGGGGCAGCAGGGGTTTTGTACACAGCGTGTTTCACCTGCCTGTTGTATCTGATACAGAGGAGAACACAATCACTCTGCTCTTCCTCTTTTTGTTTTGGATGCAGCTCACAAACAGTTAATCTGATTACAATTACAGACAAGGGCACAGCTGCAATTTTGTGGAGTAGTTCTAATAAAAGTTTAGGACTAGTGGTTGAACACCTGGTTTGTTTTGGCATCGAGGGTTTCAAGCTGCAGTTCACTGTAAACCACTATTGTCCCAAATCTCTCTGAGCTTATGTAATTCAGTGTTGAACTGTAGAGAGAGATAACGGACGAGTGAGAGATTACGGCCCTTTTAAACTTGAAAAATGTTTTAAATAATTTGTTGTTTCATATATATGTTTAGATTTCCTATTGCATTTGGCATATTCTCTAAAAATGTAATTACTCTCTGCCTGTTATAAGTTTGTGGTTTTTTATTCTACAGAAGATGAAAGTTAAAACTTCAAGTCTTTGTGCATTTTTGAAAGTCTACATATCAGTGAAAAATTATATACTGTAAAAGATAAAATGCTAAAAAAAACAGTAAAATGCACGGCAGCAAATTTGTTAAGCAGTTACAGTTAACAGTGATCTTCTCACTGTGATTTTACAGTCTATCATTGCTAGAATTACAGTTGTGCACCATAAAAATGTTGGATGTTCAAAACAATGGACATGACCAACAAATAATAGAACTTAAAGAACCTAAAGAATGTGACTTGAAAAGCAGGAAATAGAGATATTCTGTTCCTTTTCTCATCTCTAATCTACCCAGGAGCCCCTAAGCCACGCCCCCTTCTCACAGGTCATTGTAATAAGGAACAGATAATTTACTGCACTGTTTACTTGATTTTTCTTTGCATTTTGGTAACTGACAAGTAATTTAACTCTCAGAGCTATTTAAAAACAGCACAACTGTGTAAAAAAACTGTAAATTGTAAAATTGCACATTTTTATTTTAGTCTATTTTAGAATATTTACTGTATTTTAATGGCATATTCTTGCAAAACAAGACTGCCAATAGGTGTATTTAATTATGTGCAAAATTCCGGTGACAGTGCACAACATAATAAAATAAAACATACAAATACATAAAAACATAACACAGGAAATTTTACCCTCTGAAGCTTTCAAGATTATTTCTAGGAAAATATTTTTATCTGCCATTTTACTTGTCCACTTTCAAAAACTCTGTATCCCCTCTTTATAAAGACAAATAATTTGTCAGAAGCTTAAATGTGGTGACATCATATTGTTTGTACTTTCCAAACAAGGATATGGCTTTTAACAGGGAATTAAATAATAATTAGTATTACCAGCATACTCTTCCTACCATCCATCCATCCATCGTCTTCCGCTTATCCGAAACAGGGTCGCGGTGGGTGCTGGAGCCTATCCCAGCTGCCTTCGGGCGGGGTACGCCCTGGACGAATCGCCAGTCCATCGCAGGGCCAACACAGAGACATACAGACGAACAACCATGCACACTCACATTCAC
>JAUMHF010000008.1:12222842-12292627 GCA_032359275.1 Microctenopoma steveboyesi
TTTTTGATAAAGCTTATAGTTAGAGATGGATCAGGTGACTCTGAACCATCTCTTAGTTATGCTGCTATAGGTTTAGTTATTAACTTTGTTTCTTCTCTCTCCCTAGTTGTGCTTCATCCCCCTCTCTCTCTCTCCCTCCTTCCCTCTGTATCATTCTGCATGTATCCTTGGCCTTGAAGCTATGGTTGCTGGTCAAGCCAACACGCCCAGTGCCTCGTCTGCTGCTCTTTGTTGTTGTATTGATTCCTGTTGCCTGCTGTTCTTTTCTCTCTTGTCTCTGTCCACTCACCCTAACTGGTCAAGGCACCGCCCTGAGCCTGGTTCTGCTGGAGGTTTCTTCTGTTAAAGGGATTTTCTTCTCTTCACTGTCGTCTTAGTGCTTGCTAAAGTGGGATTGTTGGGTTTTCTTTTTTATGCAATATATACATTAATAATATGTAAGGTCTAAAACCTCATAACCTTACACATTGACTTATGTGGTATTTGGCCCTTTATAAATAAAGTTGAGTTGAATTGTCTACTGTGTCTAGGTGCATGTTGTGTTAAAAGAAGGAACAGGAACTAAATTATGAGGGACCCAGTTTGCCGTGTGTATTCTGTTAGCGCTTCATGTTGCTGAATCTACACTTTCCAACAAGCTCATAGCAGATGAGTGAAGGTCATGCAACAGTGTAAGAAAATTAGAACAAGGAAGATCAAAATAGATGCTGCTAGTTTCTTTGAGAGCTTCTTCCAGCTCCAAATCTCCTCATTTCATCCGCACCGCCATGTTTCTCCCCCGTGTCTGCTGCGAGAACAGATAAGTTAAGGACACATGGGGCAGTCAATGTGAAATAGGCCCTGGAAATAACATCACACTTATCAGACTTTCTGAACCAGAGGCATGCAGAGACCCATCAGCCTGCTCCTCATCAGTCTCTGGGAGCTGAGATGGTGTCAGATTGCTTCTGCGGCTCCAGCAGCCCACTCCTCATTGAGGAGGATGTGAATTGCGAATCAGACGAGGGTCCATAAAAGGTCACTTCGGACAGGTGAAGACAAGTCAGACCCCCACCACACACACGCGCTCTCCTCATTAGATTCCTACCTTACTCATTGCTGTTCGGTCAGCTCTGTGTGGTCATTTGTCATCTCATTCCCTGGTGAAAGGCAATTGGTCTCCAAAACAAGGAGAGAAGGGGTGATTACCATGGTTTGTGTGCGGCGGCCTGAATGGGGAGGTGGATGCTGGTGGAAAAGGAGGATGATTGGTGCTTTCGAAAGTGATTTGTTTGAGAAACAACATAAAACTGCTTGTACTTGAAACTCAAAAGGCAACGTAGCGGTCCAAAAGCACACAACTTTAATGCAACTAAAAATAAATCATCAGAAGATTATAATTGAGGAACGATGCCATGCTGCATTTTAAACTGTTAATTAGTATAAAATATAAAGAGGTGGAGGACTGAGGCAAGGCTGGCAACTGCGGAGAGGAGAAGACTTTCACAGAAGTGATTCCATATTTTATTTCAGGGTGTTTTCTCCCCACAGATTTCCAGCAATAAACGGGCTTTGCTCACGAAGATGCTCCCCGAGGACATTGAGCCTCCATCTGCTATTGTTACATGATACCTATCATTCTTCTTCTATGTCACACTGTTAGAGGGACGTTATTAAAAAAAAAAACACTGAGCAGCCAATCTTACCTTAGCACAGTCCTCACAGAATCTAATGAAGAGGAGTGCTTTCATTTTTATTTTATTATGTCCCTGCAAATAAATAAATAAATTAATTAATCAAATAATCTAACAAAGTGGAGCCCACCTTTATTTTTTCTGTGTTTATGTTCTTTTCACAGAGCCCAGTCGAAACACAGGTGGTGTTTCCTTTTTTTCACCTTTCACCCCTCACCCCGACAGGAAATGCAGCATATCTGGACTTCAGCTTTGTGATGTGAATCTTAATCAGTCACCAATCCAATCAGAACTTGCCAACTGCCAGACTACTGTCTTCAAATGTGATCAAACTGCACCCACACAACCCTGATGATTCTGATTCACTGATGGTTTCAGAAAGTATTCAGAGTCTTTTGCTTTATTGTGTTGTAAAATTAGCTTTATGGAGTATGCAGTATGTGCTCAATAACTTCATAATGACCAAGCGAACATGTATGTGTACATGTTTTTGTGTGTTTTTGCAGCCAATCCACAGAACTTCCAACCATTCAGCTACCCAGGTGCTTCTCTAACTTAAAACGGCATTTAAACCAGGACTTTCATTCTCTAATTGCCCCTTTGCTGATTTAAAGTATGCCATTCATTATTTAATTTCGGTGCTATCAATTGAGTGAAAGTGACAAATTCGCAGCTCTTCTACCTACAGTGAGTCAACATCAAAGAACTTAAGTGAAGGCTGACAGAGGCAGTGCACCTGTTTTCATCCACTGTAACAATATACAGTATAGTCTGTGTTTTACGAGCTTTGTCAAACAAAATAGTGGCTAAAATAATGTCACACAAGATGAACACATTTTATTTTTATTCAACAGAGACCTCAGTTCTCTCCAGCAGCTGCAGACTTGGCTGGAGAAGTGAGCATCACAGACACTCATGAGGGAGCCTCCCTCTGTATCTGCCGACAGATGTGGAGAGATAGCGAGTTAGTTAGTATGTCAACCTGTTTCCCTGTGTCATTTATGCTCCTCAGTCACATCCTGTTGTACACAGGGTGAAGGCATCAATTCAACTCTGATAAACAGTAGCAAGCCGGAGCAGAGCCCCAGGTTTAACTCACTGACATCAGGCTGAGGAGCTCTCTCTACCTCTTGCTAATGACAGCCCACCCCCCCACCCCCCACCAGCTCTGTCTGTTCCCTTCTTTTACTGCCGCCATCTCCATGTCAGATCAAAGGTGAGAGCCACAGGGAGAGCTTGTAGAAGGAAAAAAAAACTCTGATGAGACGAGGAGAGTGAGTGGAGGTGCTTGCTTGCTCGGCAATCACTTAATGCTAGAAGTTGGCATCAAAGAAGAAGTGGTTCTCTCTGAACTCAGGCATAATGAAAGCACCTCCTGAGGACACTTGAATCCCTGCTGGCAGTAAATTTGTTTCGTTGAATAATTTCAATCATGTTTAAAGGTAATTACATTTTTTGTATGTGGATGATTAACTTAGTTGATTTACTATGGTTTGTCTCACACTGGACCCCAGTAGATAATGGAAACTTTAAGACAACATACAAGAGACTTAAACAAGAAAATAAAACTTAAAAAATTAGTGGTTATCATGCACTAATGTTTTAAATGATAATAAATAAGAACAACACGATTATACTCAATGTTCATGTTAATACTAATCTCTAACTACTATGTTAATAATTAGAAAACAATGTATTTAGCTATTGAGCTAAGAAAAAAAAGTAGCAGAAAACTGAAGTTTTGTGTATTGTCATTTGTTCTGTTCTGTCAAATATCAAGTTTATTACATTATTATGTTCATTTACTGTGAAAAATATTTCATAATTGCAAGCAGCTGAAATCAATTTAAACAAAGGCTCACACAATCGTGAATTATTTCATGTATTTAATAAAATTAAGAGAAGCACTGAATGGATGATCAGTGCGCTTGTTTTTTAACCCACGTGGTTTTGCCCTTGTCAACGTCAGCTGTGTTCATAAAGTTTATTGAAAGAAAGATGGCGGCGCCTATGATGAAGTCGTGATATTAGGAACAGGTCATTTACAAAGTAATTAAAGGTTTGACATGACATTCCTAACATGATTTATTGGTCCTATGCCAGTGCGACCATAGCGCGGAATTATAGGACGTGCAAATAAACCGGTAAGTACTTTAAACGAAGACATTTCACATTTTTCCTTTTCTTCATCCTTCTGTGTGAGGACAAGCAGCAGACTGAACCGTAATTAGGCGGTGGTACATGAGGACTAACGGGGCACTGGTTTGTCCGGGAGCAGTCATTCATGGTGCTGCTCCATTTTCTACCAACACACAGAACCTTTGATCATCACTAGGATCCTTTTCATCGAGAAAGCGCGTCAAAAGAGCTCCGTACAACAACACGTGGACGAGTTCCAACCATTTCGATAATCGTTCAACAATTAATAAATTATATAAAATATATATATATTTAGATAGAACCGTCATGACAGAGATGGAGTCATTAACAGTAACATGAATCACGTGAGCAGTCCTAATGGTAAATATAAGACCAAAAAAAAAATCATCAGTGGTAAGGTTTTTGTGATGACCTTCATATTTGCTGGAGCTAATAATTATTTCAGTGTTTTTTTTAGATTATTGATAGTTTTACCATTGAGGTAAAGCCTGCTACATACTGTATGTTTTTTGGCCGTGTATTTGCAAAATAATTGTCAATTCATTTTCTTAAAGTTTACATTTATGTTAGATTTTTAAGACCTGATTATTTCTGATGTAGACCAACAGATAGCATTAATGCAGCATCTAAGAAGAGTAAGAAGAGCAAAGACACAGCATTTATTTACTAATGCAGGTTACACTAAACAGAAGGCCAAATGATGTATAATCTACTAAATGGCCATTATGTACTTGGCATTTAGTTCTACATGGACAGTTCTGGTCCTTTTTTTCTGTTTTAAATACCCTTTAAAGATAGAAGATGGTTGCAGTGCATGCCTTATAACTGCAGTTTCTCAGGACTGATCGTAAACCCACACCTGACGTCACTTTGTTGTTATAGGGTTTTGGGCATAGATTTGAATGATACCTTTACCTATTTAAATTCTGAATACCTTCCAGGTAGACACAAACACAGCACCCGAGTTTCTGTTCACAACATCACCAGATGTTTTTGGAATAAAATGAGCAAAAGTGATTATTTAAATCTGATATCAGGCCCAATTAATAACTATCAGCAACAGCCAAGCGTCCCTCTGATAATGCAGAGCTGGCGGCAGAACAAGAGCGCTGTTCGGAGAAGTTTTCAGTCTTCAGAAGACACCCGAACGGACGAGCCCAGTCACCATAGAAACATTTTCTCAGTCTCTTGCCTCGGCCCACTCACACCATCAGAGATGTGCACAACCTTGAGTGCTTGGCTCAGCCTGAGGTAGGAGCGTCAGCTGCTGTGATGCATATTACAGCAGCCGAGTATATAGTTATACTCGAGAGAATTTAGTGAAAAACTCATTCCCAGTAGCGGGTGAGGTGAGGAGAGCAAAAAGGAGGAGGGAGCACTTTTACATTAATTTAGTTGACAACACTCTGTCCCCAAAGATTTGTCCATCCCAGTCAGTGAAATGACCAGGCTTGTTAGTCATAATGGATAATATGTGTTTGCTGTAGTGTGTTGCATTGCATCTTTTCATTCTGGGGTTATTTCAACACCAGAACTGAAATCGTCTCTAAGCATGTTTTGTTCTTATGTGATTTATTTTGTACCTTCACTCGTCCCTCTCCTCGGCATCCTGTAATGAGCCCCTTCTTTGCTGTGATCCTGTATTGTCATTACAGAATAAAAGAAACCTTCTGAATGAGTTGTCCGCAGCTTTAGGCAACTGGCCATAACCTTTGTTGACCTCATATTGTCTCAGGTTCATTTCAAAAATATGCATATGATCGTCTCACTGTCTGAGATCCAGCTGCCTCACTGCTGTGGAAATATTCTTCTGACAGGTCAGGTTAGCAGTACGCAGGGAGACTGTGCCGATAGCTCAGGTTTCCTTGGAAACTGTGTTTATCCACATGTGTGTGTCTTGTGGAGAGACCAAATTTAGGTCAAATAGTTTTTTTCCTAATGTACACTTAACTGTCTGACCTTCCTATCTGGAAGCAGGAGCTACCATCCAGGCAGTGTCCAGAGGCAGACGGAGAACTCAACATCCTGTAATCAACAAGAGAGCAGGTTGGAAGCAATGAGACAAATGAGGGAATAATTGCAGATCGTTTTCACATCTGAGCAGGCAGCCAGTTTGATAAACTCTTATTTCACAGAGTCATGCTGTTGCTGTGTGACTGACGTGGTGCAAAGAACGCCAACTGTGAAACAGCAGTGGAGTCAAAACAATCCTGTGGAGAGCTGCAGAGCCGAACCGTCAGTCACTGTTCTCAACAAGTGGACTCACATGTGCTAATCAGCCTGAAAGCGAATGTACTGTACTGTCACGATGAAGGACTGTAATGGTCCTGTTCCATTTTTATTAAATGTGAATACTGACATAAAGACACCGCGTGTGATTATAATCAGCCAATAGGGATGCACATATAGGGGATGAACGTTAAACTATTTCATATACCAATCGGTCAGTGTTTGCTTCATAGCTTAATATTATATGAGTTTTGTCAGATTTAAACATTAAACATGAAGGTACTGTAACATAGGGCTGGGCCATCATTACTTATCACGTAAGTGGTAATCATAATGTGTTTTGAGGTCTCTACCGCCATCCTATTACATTATTTGAAAAGAAACCCAGAGGAAAGGTGAACCTAAATGTCCTGGTGGACAGTGAAACATAAACAACTCAGAGCGTGAATGTTTAGGACAGCCTCGTTATAAAATGTGACGTCGTTGTCTGGTGCGGTTGTTGAAAGGTCAAAAGTGGACTCGTCTTTATTTTTCTCTATAAGATTAGATTTTAATTACCTCAAATTTACAGTCAAGGTCAATCTGAATGAATCCATTCACTTTGAATTATCTGTGTAGTCTGTACATTTTGTTAAATGGTGATAACCTCACAAAATTGCAGAAAAGGATTTGAAAAGTCGGACCAGCAAAATTAAAGTCTTTTAAGATTAAGGAATTTTAAATTGGTTTCCAATTAATTTGAAAGTCTAAATAATAAAATAGCACCACAACAATTCAAAACAAATCATTTTATACGTTGTGTTTGTTATAAGCAAACGCTGAGACTCCTGTGTTTAAAGTATTTCCCTGCTAATTCCCAGTATTTCATCACTATTTTGTTTGTCTGCCTGAGAGTTTACTGTATCTGTTCCGGTTTTAGGTAACAGAACCATGCAGGGGTCAGTGCGAAACCTGGCTTTGTGTCCCCTGGGTGCTGCCTGGTCTGTTCGAATCCGGGCTCCTCTCCTCAGGCCAGTACCCCGCCTACTGTCCGCCAGCACGCGCACACTCTTCAGTGAGACCGGAGTGTGGGAGAAGAGCTATCAAATAGAGACCCGACGCAAAGTGGAAGAATGGTGGCACCCACGAATTATGGCACAGTGGAGGAAGGATGCACTGCAGGAAGTAAGAAGTCCTTCTTGTTATTTGTCATACAAACCCTCTATACAGCCCTTAAGGTGTTTTCCACACAATTAGATTTTGCTCTGTTTAAATAGCAGAAATAATTATTATAATGTGGATGTGACTTTCCTTTCCTACATATAGTGGTACATTGTGTATACGAAGCCTGTCTGTCCACAACCATGCAGAAAGCTCACACGCCAACAACAGCACATTTGTCATTAGGTTCATTAATGTTAAGAGCAAACGAGTAACCTACCGGCACGGTAGAGCGCGGTGGGAAAGTCCTCTGGTTAATGGACCACGGATGGTGTTGTTGGAACTATATAGACATCACACTGGAACAGGAACAGGCTGACAGCAATAATGAAGTACCGTCATGATAGCGCCGGTCATAATAATTTAAACATAAACAACATGTTTCCTGTAATCACGTATGGCTGGATCAGATTTTGACGCTAATAAGATGCTGTACAGTCAGACATCAGTCAGTGCTGTGTGTGTGTGTGTAATGAGTTATTACTCCTGTCCTGAGCTCAGCAGCTTTATACAAGGCTCATTCAGAAGAGAACGTTAATGGAGAAAGGAAATGTCAGAACTAAAATGAGGTTTTATCTTATTTCCTTTTCTCACAGCTCTGCCTGTTAGTTTGACTTGCGCTTTGTTTTTTCAGGGTTCGGACAGGAAAAAGTTTTACGTCCTCTCCATGTTTCCCTACCCATCGGGGCGACTGCACATGGGACACGTGAGAGTGTATACTATCAGTGACACCATTGGCTACTTCCAAAGAATGAGAGGCCACCAGGTATGGATGCGTTTATTACATGTCCAGTAGCAACAAGTCACAGGATGCAGCACATTATTTTGTCATTCTGGCAAATGTTACTCTGCTATTGTATTAATCTGTTTGACTCTGTTGGAGTGTTTGTTACTCTGTGACACTCTAGACGCATTCAGACTTTTACATTTACACAGGAACACTCTACTCCCATTTTTAATCAGATTTTTTACATGTGCAAAGACAAATGTGTAGAATACCTTGATTACTTTAGGCCTACCTTAAACTGATTTCTCATCTTCTCATTGCAAATCAAAGGCAAAAAATATGCCGTAATTTAATGCCTGCACCAAAGATAATGTTCTCGTTCTTCCAGTTCTCTCTTCTTGAGCAGCAAAAACATATCGTCACAATAGTTGTCTCTCCGTTTAAGAGCTAATCGATTATGACTTAAAATAAATAAATAATAAAATACATCTATTCATTTTACATTTATCATTCTCAGAGGCATTTGTAGAGAATATTTTAAATTTACTGAAACATCCTCTTCACTCTCCTATTTTGAGTTTGTTCTAATAATGTTACTTGTAAACTACATTTTTTGTGGGAACACTGGGTTCATCTTTCACTCAGAGTTACGTTGCCCTTTTTTGGTATAAAACACAACAGTACTGGCAATATGATACAGTGGAGTTGTTTAAAAGGTCTCCGTGCGCTGCCGGACGCCGCTCATCTGTTCAGTCCGGCTCTACTTCATGTGTTCAAGGGCTTATTAACAACATTCAAATTTACACGTGTCACAACTGCGTTTACGTCGCTGCACACTGACCTTTAGGTCCCATCAGTCTGTGAAAAGTATGTATTGCTGAGTCACTCACAATCAATCAATCATCAATTATTCTACTATAACGACCGTAGTACTATACGTGTTTGTCAAATGGCTCTATTTAAACTTGCATAAATAAAAAATGAGGTCAGACATGAAGCAGGGGAATGTTTTTCTGGTCCGAAGCTACTTATTGGAGAAAATAGGATTTTAAACTGCTATAATTATATTGAACTATGCCATGATGTCTCCGTTATGGTTAAAATTAGGTGTAAATAAAGTAAAGGTAAAATCTATACTTTCGATTTTGAGCGCTCCAGCGTGCTATTGATGCGACTCTATTTCAAATCAAAGCCCTGCGATCGATACTCGGCTCTCAGCCCAAGCCTGGTTCACTGTGGGTGTTGATGAAGCTGTAAACTGTTCAACCACACAAACCCTCTGATGTGTCCTCCCAGCACCTATCCCTGTTTTTACCGTGACAAAAATCTCTCCGACAGACCCCTCCTTTATTTTACGCTATGTGGTGTGTATCTTCTCCTTCACCTGCAGAGAGAGTCCCCTCTGTTCCTGTGGGATTTCATGGTTTCAGATGAGTGGTAACCACTTCCTGCCCAGGACCGTACTTTCTCTCAGCATCTGTCAGATAGAGAGGCTTGTTACGCTTTATGCACACAGTCTACTCGATTCACTAGTTTATTAGGGAGGGAACACTCTGTCGATGGTCACAACCCAAAGCTGTTTTCTGCCTTTTGAGCATTTATTCTGTGAAGCACACAATAATGTTTTATTTATTCTCTTTTTTCTAGTTTTTCTGCATGAACTGTTGAAGTAATGTGGTCTGATCTTAACCAAAGTCAAAAATGATAACAAAACCAATAGTTCTAAACATATAAAACACAAGCAGTCATGATCTTTCCTGTGTGATGTGAATATAGACATTAAACATGATAGTGTAACAAAAAGTCAAGTAAGCACCTTGGACCTGAACCTGGACCTGGATGGAGGTGAAAATTAATTAAGTTAGTCACCTCAGAAGTTGGGTGATGCAGCAGCAGGACACCGACCCTGGACATAAGTGAATGACCTGAGTCGCTTCAGAGATGCACAATATATGAGAATATGGATGAGCTGAAGCAGGGAATTCCTAATTGTTGTGCAGCTACAGGAAACGCTCGTTTGAGGTTTCCGCCACCATAGAGTTCAGAGTTGATGAATGTGATTCGATATCAGACAGATGTGGCAGTCAAATTTCAAAGTTGCTGCAGATGGAGTGAAGCATCTCGCTGGAGTTGTGTAGGTGGACGCTGAGTGGCTTCACATTCACAGAGCCAGTCCCCCTGCACTTGTGTCCCCATTGTCGTCAGTGTGAGGTGCCTGGAGCTGTAGATGGATGTGTCTGTCAATGGTTGGCACTGATTTGCTCCACATTACAGTGGACAGATTGTCATCAAATCAGCCTCCACTCACACCCACATCCATCTTCCACTGCCTCTTGTCACTCATGCTCTGAAATGTGCTGCAAGTTTCGATGATAGCAGGTTAGTAGATGTCCTGACGAGTCTTGGCGCTCTTTGTGGACATTAGGATGAGTGGAGCTGAGGCCATTAGCGGTGAATGGTAATGTACCTGCGCTGCTCTCTTTGAACTTTGAAAACCGAGCTCACTAACTCAGGCTGTCCATCACAGCCATCTCACGTTAATGTAATATTACCAGCGAATGAACAATGCAGCAGCGTTTCCATCCTAATGAGGTGCATGTTATTGTTTTTTCATTAGTTTGGGTTATCTCTGGCTTGCTCCTTACTCTCGGTGGAGCTGTATTCCTCCTGAGTGGTCACAGCGCTCTGCCGCTCTGAGCTCTCGTAGTCTAATACCAGCCAGCTCTTGGCTTTACAAATGAGGCCCATGCTGTTGCCAAGGATACCAATTCGTCTGAAACCACAGACCCGTTAGAGTCCGTACAGTGATCCTCTCCAGTCGTTGACTCCGTTACACTCCGCTTCTCCTCTGCTTTACTCACGCCTTCCACTTGTGCGCTTTCATGTCATTTCTCCCTCAGTGAGCAGAAAACCACAGCCGAGGAACTAAAGGGGGAAAAAAAGATGAGTGAAGGAGACGGTGTCGCGATGATTCATACCGAGACGGTGAATGTTAGGGTGGGCAATAAGACGGACGTGGGTACAGAGTACGGAGGGATAGATGAGAAAGCAGAGTGACAGTAGATGGTGATGCCGTTAAGGAAATTGTGTGAAAAACAACTTGCGAAGTGATTCGCAGCGAGCTGGCTCATATGAAGCCGTCACATCCTGATCTTCACTCTGAGCTGAACCCTGCTTTCCATTTGCTTTTACATTATATAACAGCTGCAGACACATAAAATTGCAGTCTGCATACATTAAACACAACGTGTAATGGAGATGAGATCTCAGCAGGCAACATTTTATCATATTAGGGTCAATGTGTGTTACAGAGCCCAACATTATTTTGCTGAATAAATTGCCACCTACAGTGAATAGTTTCGATTCGACTGGTATGGTTTGCATAAATCTACCTGTCACATCTAAGACAAAGAAAGCAAAAAGCCAAACTCTCCAACTGTCTGTCATTCTGTTTGTCATTTGAAATCTCCATACACTCCCAATTAGGTTTTTCTTATTCGAGCTGATGTCTGTGCAGAGTTTTAATGTGAACTACAGAGGGGTTTATTTGTGTGGAGGGAAAAGAAGGTATTTGCTTTATGTGAATGTGGAACTCCTTCACTAGTGTGACACATTTTCACAAGTGATTATTACTTAGCGACAATCTGCCGGAGCTGGTGATGTCTAGAAATAGCTTGTTTTGTCAACATACTACATTTAATTTCTCATTATAAAAATCCTCCAAATATTCATGAGAAAGTTTTTTTGGATTAAGTTACTTGAATCCTATTACTACTGATTCCCCTTCTAATACAGACGACCTAACTACATCCACAGGTGCTTAATCCGATGGGTTGGGATGCTTTTGGGCTTCCAGCTGAGAATGCAGCTATCGAGAGAGGTCTTGACCCAGAGGAGTGGACTAAAAGGTACATGAAATATCACGTCTGCTCTTGTAAGCGTTCATCATTTATACATAACCTCAGAAATGTGCAGAGTTCCTCAGGAGCATGGGTTCAAATTAAGAAAAGGACATCTATCAGTATGGAGCTATTTTGAACTATGTTCGAATATTACAGTTATTAATAGTACATGCATACAGCTGACATCGCTGTAGTCACTGGAAACAGACAGAAACAGTTGATATAATCCAGTGCTATGCAAGTTTACCTTGATAGAAATGATTACAGCCAAAAGCTTTTGACCTGGGGTGCTGGGTTACATGTACACTGTGGTGCATGAAATGTAAAAAGCCCTGTTTCTGCACAGATATGACCTAAAACAGAAGACTTCTAAAACAAGATAAAGTGAACCCAGTTAAACATATGAGACAAAAAATACACTTTGTTCATTACGGTTCATTAATTCACTAAGGAAAATTATCCATTCTTAAACATTTATGTGTGGCAAAAGTAGGTGAATCTCTAGAATTAAAAATTCATATGAGGGGGAAATTAGAGTCCGATGTTTGAGTCGGTGAGATGATCATCGGGTTTTAGCCTGGAAGGCTCTCTCCTTTTTTTTAATAAAAAGAGGAATCTGGGTCTTCACTATCAGAGACTGATGCTGACGACACGGTAAGTGTCAAAAGGAAACAAATGGAGATGATTCTGCTCCACTGTTTACTCCCCCAGGAGTGACTGACCAGCAAACATGAACTACTCTGGAATGTCACACGAGAACCAGGGAAACTGCTCCTGCTCTGTCTAAGTGTTCACATATTCACCTTCAGCAGGCTGTTTTAAGACTTATTTAATCCCAGAAAGAACATTTTGGTTTGAATGGGAAGCGTTATGTTGGGCGACGAGCAAAGACTACAGCGTCGGAACGTTTTCCCGTCTGTGAATCATGCTGGTGGCAGTATTGTGATTTGAGTCTGTTGGCTGCTTGAGGACCAGAATGGTTTGCCATACATGATGCAGCTATGACTGACGGGCACATCCTGCCATGAGAGAATGATCATGGTGTTTATCTGTGAACTGAATCTGAGCAGCAAGCGGATCGTGCAGCAGTACACTGGACTGAAACGCACACTAAACGTGACGTTGATGTTATTGCTACAAAACAGGGTCACGCTGAAGACAAGGATTCCCCTTTTTTTAATGCATTAATAGGAAACAAACTGCTGACTCTGGGGTTCTTAGACTGCTGAACTGAGCTAATGCCACCCTAAATATACAAGACTGGATAATGTTGCACATATTTGTTGTCTTGTTTGTTTTAATTTTGTATTTTTTATCTAGATTTTCATGCAATCGTGTTTAAACCAGCAACTCTACTGTTTTTTTCTTCCCTTCTCAGCAACATAGCGTCGATGCGGGAGCAGCTGGACAGTCTTGGTCTTTGCTTCAACTGGGACCGTGTGAGTGGTTGAAAGAACTGCGCATCACACAGAGACCTGAGCCTCTTTCAGAACTTTCTGTCTCACTTATGCATGTGTGTGAATCTGGCTTTCCCTGACAGGAAGTGACCACGTGTCTACCAGCCTACTACAAGTGGACACAGTATCTGTTCATCAAGCTGTTTGAAGCAGGGCTGGCGTATCAGAAAGAGGTAGGAATGGCCTTTGCACTGAAGTGCTTGGCCTTGTTTTCTTTAAAAAGAGACATGGTTAGTTTGACCATAAACTGTTGAGGAACAAAAATGAGGGGGGTGGCGGGTTAAAGTCCTTTGATTATGCCTAATGAAATGGGACGACCTTGAAATAGCCTTTGGTACGTCTATTAAATTAAAGCGGCTTCCTAAGCTCTGCATTTGTCTGTGTGTGTGTGTGTGTGTGTCATATACAGGCCGTGGTGAACTGGGACCCCATAGATCAGACAGTACTGGCTGATGAGCAGGTGGATGAAAACGGTCGCTCCTGGAGGTCTGGTGCTCTGGTGGAGCAGAAGCTGCTCAAACAATGGTTCATCAAAACCACAAATTATGCCAAGGTACAGCTTGTGTGTGTGTGTGTGTGTGTGTGTGTGTGTGTGTGTGTGTGTGTGTGTGTGTGAGTTGTGGTTTCATAAAGTATGAAGAGCCCTTGCACTTAATGTAAAGACATGTTTTTCATTTATTTTCAAAGAAGCAGAAAACCACAGCAAATGATCAAAATACTTACACAGAAATTTACATTTTTTAATACAAAAAACATTTTTACCTGTCATTATGGAATATAAAATGTAGGTTTATGGGTCAACTGGCAAATTGTTTCATTAGCAGTTGTGTCCACAACAGCATCAAGTGTGCAAAAGGGCAGATGTCTGTGTTTGTGTACGTGCGTACGGGTTGTCTGCATGGCTGGCCTGCAGCCTCATACGGGACAAAATGAGCAGTGGACCCCTGTGATAACAATCGTGGCTGACACTTTTGTAGCAGCAGCTGCAGCCCTGCTTCTCTGGGTCTGCAATCAGACCCCTGGAGACCATCATTTGTGGACTGGCATCTCCTGAACACGGAGAGAGACCAGCAGAGTCTGGGTAATACAACCAGGCTGCTTGGCTGACTGATGAGAAGCCTCCACCTTTACAGCACAGAGATGAACAGATCTGCTGCAGGGTGAAAATTACATCCCTCTGCACCTATAGGTTTCACTGGTCCATGCATTATATATGTCTATATACACATTATTAGATATGTAGGCAGAGACGTCCTTTAGGGGGAAAAATGACTTTGCTTTATGTGGATGTCTTCAGTAGTTTGGCACATGTGGTCAATGTACTCTGCTGAAATCTAGGTCAAGTTATGTGACTGTTTCTAGTTTTTACCGTCCATTAAACCTGTAAACCATGCTGAAATGTTAAAATCAAAAAGCAACCAATCCTCGTGTGAAAGCTGCTAAAACCAGAGAAAGACTGACATCGCTGGTTGAAAAATGTCTTGGATGGATTGTCAGAATATATAACAGCACAGTTCTCTGTCAAATTACCAAGTTTTTTTTCAGATCTATTTGATTCAATCCAAATAGTGATGGAAAACAATTAATGAGAGGAAAATGCAGAGTATTTACATTTTTATAATGAGTATTTACGAGTGACTTTTATTTAAAAAGCTAAAATTTATGCTTTGAATGAGGCAGTATTAGAAATATACACCTTTGTGATTTTTAATAAATTGTCCAGAACCTGCAAAACACCGGTTTGTCCTCTGAGGGTTTGTTAATTTCTTTGACAATTTGTTCATTTTGATTGAAAGAATTCCCTTTGTCCACAGCCGCCAGAGCTGTGTCAGAGGTGTGAGTGGAGGTGGAAGCAGCCTACTGTGACAATGTGTTCCTGCATTTCTAATTTTCTCCTGACGAACGGAGAAGTGGGAAGGAAGGGGAAGGTGTTAGGGAAGAGAAGTGAGAAAGACAGATGGAGAGCCAGGAGGACCATGTCAAAGCAGAGCGAGCCACGTTAAAAAAGTGCTGTAATTGGACTGTGATTTCCTGCGTATGCGTTTCGCTGCTCGTCCGTACACATGCTGGAGTCTGTTAGACAACATTAACTTCAGACAATATTACAATGCAATATTCAGCTGCCATCAGTTCAGCTGTCAGGTTGCTCCACATTGGACTGTGAGAGTTTTCTTCATGAATCACAACCTTATTGTTTCTCCCCGGACACAGATGACTGCATCTTATTACTAAGATGGATTTTTGGTGATGTGGTGTTTGCAGGATGCCAAATGGTCACGTGGCAGCGGTGGGGTTTTCAATTTCATGCATAATCACACTTGTTGCACTTGTTGCCTATTACATCGCGCCGACATCTAAACGATTCACAAACACATTGTTCTCCTGCAGCACTGTTTGAAAGTGCTGTATGGCTTCTAAGATGTTGTCATTTAGGTATATTTGTCACAAACAGCAGGTGACCTTGAGGTGCCCGGTTCAAATATCCCCAACCAGCTCAGAGAATGCCTCCGCTTGCATGACCGCATTGTGTAATATTGCACTTAATGTCTTTCCTCTCTCGCACACACTGACACAATCCTTGGTTATTGCTATACCATGCTTTTCTTTGTTGCCATGGAGACGCTTGTCCTTGCTGTACACTTTCAGTTAATCCTGCTACTGTGCCAAACTATATTTTTCAGTCCAGGAAAGTAAAAACATTTACTGCCTCTTGCTTTGAAGCCTTTATTAGCAGGCATTGCCTTTTCAGATTTTTATTATTTATTTATTTTTACTACTAGTCACATCTTTGCTGTGTCTCGTCCGAGAGCCTCTCAGTCATGCTGACACACACATTCACTGGGACGTATATTTCTTTTCTCCCACTGTGGAACAAATCCATAGCTTATGATGACTACAGTCTAGTGTTTGTGTTTGTGTGGATATCCCCGTGATGAGGTACCGCACGCTGAGCGGCATCATGACGGGGATTGTGAGTAATAGATTGTGACAACCTGAAAAGGAAATGGAGAGTTTGAACATCTCTGGCCTCGGCCCAGCTGTGGCTTTCGGGCCTCAGCCTCGTTGATATGCATAGCTTCCTTTAATCGCGCCCAATAACTGCTGCTGTTGTTGTTGCATGTTACATGGGTGAGAGGGTGCACGCTTTATGGGCGATTGCTTTGTGATATTGAGGAAAGTAGGGCGAGTGGAGGTCAGGATTTTTTAAAAATCCCTCTTTTGTCTGGATAATATGACCTGGTTGACTCCCTGTCAGAATAAATTGGCTGTGCTTTGAAAGAGCACCAAGTTGGAGTTGATTTCATTATCTTAGTTAAAAAATGTCTCGTTTCCACAGTGAAGTGGGAAATGACCTTTTTCCAAACGTGTACACGTATAAAACCTGTCTGTCTTGTGTCCTGTATCCCTCCTTAGTCTCTCCTGGATGCTCTGGCAGACCTTCCAGAGTGGTATGGGGTTAAAGCCATGCAGGCAAACTGGATTGGAGAGTGCACTGGCTGCTACTTCGACTTTAAACTCAAGGTGAATCTCTGCTCACTTTGAAATCATTTGTCTATTCTTGTTTTCTTTGGGTCTGTTTTCATCAAATGTCTTTCTTTTGCTCCTACTTTCCAGCCTCTGCTTTTCATTTCATTCTCCACAAGCATTGATTTCCTACTTCATTTCTGTATTTGTTTGTATTTCTTAAAAAAAAAAAAGAAGAAATCTTGCACCAAAACATAAAAATCTTCACTGCAGGTACAAACATCTGCAAGCCACAATTTTCCCCAAACATGTCACAGATTAGTTTGTATTGAGCTTTGGGAGAGAGTCGTATTCACAGTCTTCACACGTCTGGCATTTCAAACTGAGTGGTCACAAAAGGGCAGCTGTAAGCCCTATGAGCACCCTTATTAAACCACTCTTCTTGGAAAAAGAAACAAACATTTTAAAAAGTCTTCATCTTCTAGACAAAAGAGTGTCAGGGAGGTGTGAGAGTGCGTTTACATTTTGTGTGTTTTTCTGTGTAATCGGGGTTGTTTTAAAAACCAGGGGTTGATAATTTGGTGGATGTAGGTTTTATATCACATCATCACACACTATTGCAGTAATTATCTCCCCACGGGCCCTAGGATACTATATATTGTATATTGAAGGGTATTTTAACTACATGGCACAATAATTAGCCTACAGCTCCAACACTGTGGCCCTATTATGTGCACAGGTTTCATACATCTCACATAGTCCCAGGAGAGTGTTGAAATATTATGGAACATTTTACACTAGGTACCAGAGCTCACAATCATCTCCGTCGAGCAAATTGTTTGAGGATTTACATTAGTTATCTTAAAATCAGATGACTACTAATGACATCACTTTTTAATTACACATAAAAGCGGCTTTTTTTGGTGATGTTTGTTCACAAAGCCACATTAAACCAACCATCATTCTGTGTGTATGCACGCTAACTGTCAGTACCTTACATCTCAGGTGAATGGAGAGGAGACGGGCGAGACTATGTCAGCATACAGCTTCTGCCCAGAGATGGTGTTCGGAGCAGCTTACCTGGCCATTCTCCCCTCGCACAGGCTGCTGCACGGGAGCAGCTCAGTCCGCCCCGCCCTAAAAAAAGCCTTTCACCCGGGCAGAGGTGAGCGAATGCATGCCTGAAAAAAGCTCGTAATTCTTTGCAAATAGTGCCAAATGAACAAAACTGGTTCAGTATTAATGAACCGTTCTCACAAGAGGAAGACCTACGTGTATTTTTCCACATGTTGTGTCTTTATTGACCAGTAAAAATATTTCTTTAAACATTATAGTTGCATGGTGTGGCTGTAGGAGCTGTAGTTAATTGAGAGCGTGTTAAATGGGATTCCCTTGAGGATTTGTCTGTCTCAGCGGTGGATGATTGTTGATAATGAGCTAGAAGGCGAAGCAGTGCTACCTCCCTCACAGCTCCTGCCCTTTTCTCTAAAGACTCCTTGACAGAAATCACTGCTCAAAACCTGCTCACCGGCCACGAGGTTCCCTTAGTCATTTCACACAAGGAAGCATTTGACGGCTATCTGGACACTGTGATTGGTGAGTTATTGGTGTCTTTATTTAGAAAGTGATCATTTATGTACATTTTTAGCTGATGCTAAAGACAGAAAATGTAATTAAAAGAAATACTCAACCTCCTACATCAGATACGCCAGAAAGGAAAAAGGACTGTCCCAGTATTCCTATCATCCAGTCTGTTCACCATATCTTTGTGCCATACAGTGTTTTTGTGGCTGTAATGATCTAAATGCCAGTGGGTGTTTGTCTCACATAGCGTCAAGGGGAAACCCGAGGGACAGTTAACGATTTGTCACATCACAACATGCTGACACCGCCACAGGGAGGGTTTCTTTTCCTCTTGGAGGAGATTAGTAAGTGGGTGTCTGCATTTGTTTGTGTTTTTTTTCTTTAACTTTACCTGTGTTTGTCAGGTATCCCAGACTACAGTGAGGAGGATCTGTCTGTGGCCAGAGCCCTAAATCTGAGGTGGACCACAGTGCTAAACAGCCATGAAGACGGGACACAAACTTTGATCAACTCTGACGAGGTGAGCGCTGTTGACGAGCCGCATTTTTGATTAAATGTAAAGATTCATTTTATATTCTAATTCTTCTACGTTTTGTTGTATTCTCTATAGTTCTCAGGCCTCACCAGAGAGCAGGCCTTTGACTCCATTACCCAGAAGGCCAGAGAACAGAAGGTCGGTGGCCACCATACCAGCTCTAAGCTCAGAGACTGGTTAGTATCAAGACAGCGATACTGGGGCACCCCCATCCCTGTGGTGCACTGTGGATCTTGTGGTCCAGTTGCAGTCCCCGATAAGGAGTTACCCGTCACTCTGCCAAAGCTGCCGTCTCTCACAGGAAAGGGGGCGTCGCCTCTGGAGGCTGCACATGACTGGGTGAACTGCAAATGTCCCAGGTGGGAACGCTGCAAAACGTTATTTCATTATTTAACTAATCAACTCATGACATTAAGAAAAAAGTTCTATTTCAGATTATTATTATTTTAGGTACAGTACGAGTCAAAATCATCTTTTTGTCACATACAAAGGAGGCAAAAAAAGAAGGTGTAGTTGCTAATAGCTGACATATGTATGTAGAGTTAGAAATGCACAAACAGATGGCTGCACATTACGGTTTCACTATGATTTTGTTAACGGGAATTACAGCAGGGGGTTTCATTCAAATGAATACAGTAAAGTAACACAGGTAAAGCACTTCCTTCTGGACAACACGTAATTATTTATGTACAGCTGCAGTTCAGGAGCTGAGAACCAAAAAATGTGTGTTTTTGTTAGTTGGATGTTGCTTTGCCTCAAAGAGTTGAGCTGATGAACTACAGCCAGAAGATGGGAAGCTGTACGTAAGCAGCATGTTAACTGAAGACCAAAGAATTGTATCTGTGGTGCCTTTAGCTTATCACCCTATATAGCTGCACACTCCTACTACTATAGCAACACTGGCAGATACTGAGAAGTCCACCGGACAGACTGTCTTCAAGAGTAGGGCTTAAAGGAAAAGTTAATTTTATTAGATTTTGTTACAGAGAAACAAGGCTGATCTGAAGGGGTGTGAGATGAGTCAAAGCGAACGTGTGAACCCCTTAATAATTTCACCTGCTCATATCAGTGGAGTCTCTGTTCAGCTGTAAACCCTCAACCCTACTTGCACAGTGAGCAAACCGCCCTCTGAGCCTCCCACGAGCCACGTCCTGAAGCCCCGTTACATCACTCAGCTATGTGATGGGTGTAATGGTGCTGCAGAATAGGTGGGGAACATGTTATTCCTTGTTAGTGCTACTTAAGCAATTGGGGAAATGGTCCTGGTTATTATTGTGTTTGTGGAGTGAGAATTGAATTATATGTAATCCATCTGAAGTGACAGCCTCTGCTCCATGCTTCCTGCATTTCCTCAGGAGCCCCGCGCCGACATAACCGAGTTGGCTGAGAGGACCGACATCTTTACAGGAACACAGAGCACTGAGGCCGAGCCTGTGAATTATGTGATTAACACTTTTGTTCCGATAGGGTTGTGTTATGAGAGGCATCTATGACAGGATGAGCACGAGATGATGGTGGTGGTTACATAAGCCAGCTGTGCCTCAAGCGATACATACGCATACTGTACATGCAGACGCACACGCGTCTCCGTGATGTTTGAGAATGCAGGATGTGTACTCGGCTGACGTCTCCAGGGTCCCTCGCTGACATGGGAATTCCTCTCTGAATACGACTAATCACTAGCGTGGCACCATGTTGACCTAAACAGTGGCCTACTCAGTCGCAGATGGCACCAAGTCATCAGATTGTGTTCACTCACTTCCCCAACACTACTATAATTACACCCATCAGCAGTGATTGATGGCTATAATCGCAAAGACGCCGTTAACTCCCCTCATCCCATCTCCCCTCTGTTGTTAAGTGTCTGTGGAAATTTGTTCTCTTCACTCACTGACTATGTCCAATTAAAATTTGAGTGGAGCACAGACGAGCAAGGATGATGACGGATGGAGCGGGAGGCTGAAATGGAATTTTATCTGTCCTTGAGGAAGTCATTTCCTGCGCGCTCATCTCGTCACCCGCCCTCTGCTGCCAACTGAACCCTTTGTTGGCTTAGCCTGGCAGGGAAAGTGTGTGTTGTTCCGTGAATTCACAGGTATAAAGGGAGAGACCACTTGGTTAGAACGGCACACATACACACATCCGCAGGCAGCCATGTAGAGACACACACACACCAGATGGAGGGCTACTTTTCCATGGGCAGAGGGCTTTTGCGGAGTGGGCAGCTGCCTCTCTTGTCTCATCTGTTCGAGAGCCTTTTGGCTCATTCTGGCTCGTCCACCCAAAAAACAAAACACGCTCATGCACACCTGTTGCTTCAGATTTAGTTACCTACCTAGTTCTGTTGAAAACCATCATATTCAGTCCTGAGCAGTCTCACAGTAGCTGGCACCAGCTGTCTGTCAAGTGATCACGCTCTGGCCTGTGATTGGCTGCTTCCGTGTGAGAGAGGAGGGGAAAGAAATCAGAATTCTTCTAGTTTTCTTTCTCCATTATGTGTAATTCCTCTTCTTTGGTTCTTTTGTGCTGAAAAGAGCTTCATTATATTGCTGGGCTTTCATCATATGAGAAAACACCGGATTTCCAAATACTAACCATGCTACACCTTAGACTTGTTGCTAGGCAACATTCAGCTCTTACCTCATCATCACAACCTTATTATAGACTGGTATCGTAGGTGGCCGAGGGGTTTTTCCACTTCGCGTGTGTCTTCATGAGTGTATGTGAGACTGAAACTATTTTAGAAATGAATGTTTGTCTGAGGGGATAATGACAGACAACAAACGAAATAGAGACATCCTATAAGGTCCAGGACGGAATACCTGTTCTGAAGCAAAGCTGGGAGCTGCTTCTGTTTGTCTTTCTGGCACACTGATTTTAAATCTGTTGAGACTCATTATAAAATAAAAGGCAGACACTTTCACTGTTCCATTAGGTACTTTAAAAAAACACTTTTCCAAAAAGCTCTTCGCCTGCGTCTTCGTGATCGTCCCCTCCTCCCTTGCAAAGTGATGTTGGCAGATTTGCATCACATACCCAAGTGCTGTTTGGCTCAGATAGGAAAGGACACAAGGTGGCATTTCCAGTACAAACACACGATCATGTGTTCAGCCTGCCAGTTTGTTCCCTGTTAGCACAGCCTGTTAGTCAGGGCAGAGGAACAGCGCTCTGGTGCCAGTCTGGCTTCAGCTGTGTCTCCCTAAAGGGACATGACCCCCACAGCCAGATGGAGCCAGCTTCATGCTCACACACACATAAATCGTGTGATGCACAATTTCTCTAAGCATGCAAACAATGTTTTTAATTTGTCAGCCTGTCAGATATGACTTTTTGTGCTGCCTCTGCCAACGGTCTTTCTCTGTTCTGTCAGGTGTGAGGGCCCAGCGAGGAGGGAGACGGACACCATGGATACATTTGTGGACTCGGCGTGGTATTACTTTCGATACACAGACCCTCATAACGCAGCCAGGTATGAACAGACTCTTCCTCAGGGTTAGTAGATGTACTGAATTCACTAAATGCAAGCTCGTTTATTTCCTCCTTCTCCTGCATCTTTTTTTCACACAGTGAAAGATTTTTGCACAAATTGTGCAGAACCCATTTTCAGCTTTTGTGTAAATAGAAATGAAACAAAAAAGAAAAGCTAGTTGCACACATAGCTCTGCTTAGTGTAATATCAGCAACTCTCTTTTCACTCGCCTGTTTCACACATGCAGACCCTACCTTGTCTGTGTACACACTCACACACACTCGTGTGGAAGTTGCATTCTCTGCCAGTAGAGATTATGGCGCCACGGCTGTCACCTGCTGGGATGGTGGTGATATCCTGAGCTTAACAAAAGAGATTAATTTCTCAGTGCTCTGACCTAGCTGTAAAGCTGCTTTAAGAGGGAGAGGGACTGCTCTCCCAATCACTTTCCTTAGTGAGACAGATTATGGCACAACAGAAAAAGCAATTACACTATTTGTGCATTTCTGTTGGCCTGCTGAGCCTTTCACTGCCGAAAGGGAAACGAAAATAGAAAGCAAGAAGTGCTGAAAGTACCCGGTAAGAGGAAGGAAATGGGAACATAGTGTTGTTTAGCAATGTGTGTGTGTGTGTGTGTGTACGAGTGTGTGGTTAATATGGGTGCTCCCTGGCCTGATGCCAACAAACAGGCTAAATTATTTTCATCCCCTTGAAGTCATAATTTTTTCCCCCTCGGTTCAATTATCCGGAGACACCACGAGCCGCGGAGGGAGAGAGCGAGAGGCAGGGAGGTGTGGAGGCGGGTAATGACTGGTGTGAAAGGTGACAGACACAGATAGCCGTCTGCCCCCAAAAGCATCATTACTATTGGTGGAACCCCTGACTTTGCTGACCATCACGCCAACTGCATGCTCACGCTGCCTTGCTGAAATCTGAAAAAAAAAAACCCCACATCTGCTCTCAGTGAATGTTTTCATAAGACGTTTTCAGCGCTAAACTTTAAACACGCATCACTTCAGTTTGTTTTTTCAGCGAGTCAGTGTAAAGATAGTGAGAAACAAGAGGCTTCACGGCACTTCTGTGAGCTCATGTGTCAGATTCAGCCTGCCCCCTAGAGGACGTTTGTGCATAGATTCCAGACACAACAAATCTGACAACATGATTTCTAACAATATGTTTTATTTACAAAAAGACTGCTCTGCTGCTCCTGCTTGCTAATTAATGTTATCATAGTTGCAACAATATTTTATATTTATGCACATGAGTACTAAGCGCTTTAAATGGGAAATACATTATTTATTAAAATATGACCCACAATTACATCAGATCAGGCAAAAATAAAATCACATAAGGAAACAGAATTGAGGCGTTGGCATGTGCAGACAAAGTCTCTGTGGTCGAAGTAGAAGAGGTGTTGATGAAGTAAAACAATAAAGCTATAGAAATGACCAGTTTAGCTAAATATCATGGTCTTGTAGTTTCCTGCATTGACAACTTACAGCTGCCCTCAACCTGCTTTTCATCTCCAGGCCTTTCGAGCGCCACCTAGCTGATCACTGGCTGCCTGTAGACGTGTACATCGGGGGCAAGGAGCATGCTGTCATGCACTTGTACTATGCTCGTTTCCTCTGCCACTTTTGCAAGGAGCAGGGTCTCGTCGCACACAGGTACAGTACACAGGGCTTTCTTTGCTATTAGTGTGTGTTCGCATTTTGATGAACCCCATTTCTATCTTTCAGGGAGCCTTTTCGAAAGCTGCTGGTTCAGGGTCTGGTCAAGGGCCAGACTTACAAACTGGCAGACAGAGGCCAGTATCTGAAGAGAGAGGAAATAGACTTCACAGGTACCTACCTGCCTCTGCAGGTTGTTTGCTGATGTTAAACGCGTGTAACAGATGTGTGTGAGGAGAGTTTTCCTTCTGTCTGTCTTTTCCAAATAATGTATTGGCACCACTATCCCAACTCGCCTGTTGGGCTGCTGGTAGCCATCACTCTCTTTCTGTGCTTCATCGCTTTTCACAGACACTTTAAGCAGCAAATCTTTGAAGTCTTGAACAGACCCGAGGGGTTTCTTACAAACAGATTAAGCTCAAAGATTTTCAGCTGGTCTATTGCTTGGTAACAGAGTAATCAAGGCAATTCTGGTGGCTTACACAGAAGAAGAAGCTGGTGTTGACTTGGCTTTGCGTATTTTTCTTTCCTCTGTCTTTAACTAATTAAAACATAAACTAACCTGCCTCTAGATAAGGAGCCAGTGGCGTTGGATGGTGGTCGCGTTGAAGTAACGTGGGAAAAGATGAGCAAGTCTAAACACAACGGTCTGGACCCCCAGGAGGTGATTCAGCAGTACGGTTTGGATACAGTCCGACTCTACATCCTTTACGCTGCACCGCCTGAAAAGGACATCCTATGGAATGTCAAGAGTGAGCTTAGATGTTACTGATGCGTTATCCTAAGTTCTAAAACGGTGTTTCTCCAGCAGTATGTCATATCATTTTTTCCTGTCTCCAGCGGACGCACTTCCAGGTGTTCTGCGATGGCAGTCTCGACTGTGGCAACTAGTGACTAAGTTAAGAGCGACTCGGCAGCTTGGAGACGTCCCCAGCCCCTCCCTGCTGAAGAAGAAAGAGCTGGCAGAGACCAGGAGGATCTGGGGGAATAAGAACTACGCTATTCAAGAGGTATGAACTCCAGAGCTTCCGACTGGCTCAGATCTTTTGGGAGTGTTGTTTGTCAGTGAGATATTGCACCGATCCTGACCAGTAGGTGTCATTAATGGGCCCATTTTTTTAAATATCTGAAGTTTATCTTCATTTACCTTTACATTTATACCTTATGTCTGTTTCCCCTCTACTCAACTGATACCAGTTAACTGTGTTTTGGTGTTTTAATTTCACTTTTATAAGAAATATAAGAAGTCCTAGTAAGATGTTTACTTTAAAGTACTGCAAAGTATCACAGTCCATGGTACGTTACCCATTACACATCCCAACAATACGTTGTCCTTAATTCCAATTTTCCATTGGATTGATCCAGTGCATCCTGAAACCCCCAGAGTAAAGAGTAAGAGAAGAAGGGGATGAAATTGATTTTAAATCCACCCTGTGTCCTTTCACATTTTAAAAATAGCCTCCGTTAGCTTCCTCGGGCAGTTTGCCATAAGCCCCCAGAGCCAATGCCGTCCTTTGATCCATCCCACGGAAAAGTCTAGGTTATTGACCTCCTCCTCCCCTAAGACCCTTCCCAAATGGGTTCTTCTTCCCAGAAGGCTTAGCAGGGGAATGCTGACAAAACATGTGCCATCAGCTGTTGCACTTTGTGATAACACGGTGTGTCATTGTTTTTTAATTGATTCTTCAGAGTTGGACAAAAATATTTCTTGATACATTCAACCCCTTTAAAAACATATCGTATGTATATCACATGTCACCATTTTCAGGTGACGTCTCACTTCACGGAGGATTTCCTCTTCAATGCAGCCATTTCTCGTCTGATGGGACTGACCAATACTCTGAGCGTGAGTCTCCTGCTTAGCACCTAGAAATGATGAAATCACATTTAGCCTCATCTACCGGACACCTTCACTATAACAATTTAAGCCCTGTGTGTGTGTGTGTGTGTGTGTGTGTGTCTTCCTTCAGAGTGCAACAATCAAGGTGGTGCAGCATAGTGTGGAGTTTGAGGAGGCTCTGGCTGTGCTGGTTGTGATGACGACACCCATGGCCCCTCATCTGAGTTCAGAGCTTTGGGCAGGTTGGTAATATGCAAACTATTAATGAAAGTGTGTTCACTGTTAGTCACTTTGCCCCTTGATGTGAAGTATACTAGATGTCAAACTGAAATGTGAAGCTTGAGGGTGTCTTAGTTGTGCTTATATGTAGTTTTGAAAGCCTTTTTATAAATGCGACATAAAAGAGAGGGAGAGACGTGTGACCTCTTCTGCACTCTCTGACGCTACTTTTCACTCTGGCTCATTGTTTGTAATTTGACACACACAGCGCGGGATAGAGGAAGTTCACATCCTTCCCTTGTTCCTCCAGTGGGACATACACTTGGAGGTTTAACTGTGAATCAGTACAGAAGGTGGTGGGATAGCTGGGTCATTGTTTGACCATTCTTCCTCTACCTTTTTCTTAACACAGCGGAAACCAAACAGAGTGAAAAGAAACAGAAATATTGCCATAAAATGTTTTTTTTTCTCTGGCTAACATACTAAAGCACAGTGACTCTGCTTTGTTGTGGTCTATTTTCAAATAATAATTTCCCATTCTGTAACCAAGATGCTGTGTGGTGGACACAAGCTCAGCATGATGCCATCTCCACAGCAGGTGTTGTCAATAATATCCCTTCTTCTTTTCTCCCAGGTCTTTGCCAGGTGAAAAACCCCCTCAGCCCTTTCCTCAAGCGGGGAGGTGACGTCATGCTACAGTCCTGGCCGACTGTGGACCCCGAGTACCTGGAGCTGCCTGATTCTGTGGAGCTGTCTGTACAGGTACGGTGACATTGATGCAAACTCTCAGTCATGCACAGATGCACTCGGCTGCTATGCAGCATATTATTTCTTTTTGTATTTGTGCTCCTCTCAAACAAACCTGTAGCCATTGCTCATTATTCATACATACATTTATTAATAGGTGTATTCTTATAATTTTGCTCCTACATCCGGTCTTTTTACTCCAACTCTCTACTTTTTAGGTCTTACTGTAGGTCCGTGATTACAATCATAGTCTGTAATTTTCATGAAAGCCTATGATTAGCGTGCGTGCGTGCGTGCGTGCGTGCGTGCGTGTGTGTGGTTGTATTTATGCATCTGCTTGTCATGTAGTACTAAATAGACAAGTGGGTCAATAATTAAAAGCCAGAAACAAAGCCGTCTTGTTATTCCTGACTCACTGTTGCCCTCTCACTCTTTTTTTTTTCCTTTTGCCAGCGAGCTCAATCAGCTCAATGACTGTGGATGTCATCAGAAAAGTGTGTGTGTGTGTGTGTGTGTGTTGTATGGTTGTGTGTACTCATAGGCATACAGACAATCAAGAGTGAGTATCTAGCCATTATGGGAAGGTTCAGAAAGTCAATTTGGATCAGATCCAGACATCAGGCATGCTATCACTGGCACATGGATGAATGTACGCACACATTAATCTTCACACTTCTCCGAACATCGAGTCAGTTAATAGATAAAAGCTGAAACTGTTTTCTCCCCAGCAGATCATATCTTCTTAGAGAGGCCTTTAATCCCCTTACATACACACGTGCACACACACACAGACACACACACACACACACACACGTGCACACACACACGCCAGCACATGTGATGTGTGATGGAGGAAACTCTTACAGCTGACTAACAGCATCCGTCTTCCACTGGGTGGATTGTTCATTTACAGTTAAGAGTTGGTTTAAAGTTGCAGTTTGAATTAGGTTTAGGATTTGGTTGAAGGTTGGGTTCAGGCATATGACTGAGTCTGTTACCAGTTAGGTTAGTGGTCAGGGTTTGGGTTAGGCATTATGTAATCGAGAGGCCTCAGAAGAACTCCTCGTATTTGCTGTTTCTGGCAGAGAAAACGACACTGCTTCTTCATCTCTCATACATAAAAACGATATTTCATTTACATCCTGTTTCTCCTGACCTACCAACACACACAAGCACCCATTTGAGCTCTGATGATGATGATGATGGTCGTAATTCAGACTGAGCTCTCTGTTGAAGACTTTCTAAGCCCTGTGGAGGCAACCTCATTCCCTCTGTCCTCTAATCACATACTTGGGTTTTGTCCCAGAACAGAGGCCTCAGACATCCACACACACACGCACACGCACACACACACACACACACACACACACCCACACCCTATTAATTTTCTGCCACTTCCAGAGACATGATCACATACATGCACACATACACTTTCTTCTAAGCACACACGACTGAAAGCCCCGCCCATACCTACCACTAACTATGTGTTTAAAATAGTTCACATTATTTGTAGGCGGGGTGGAGTCTGTTATTTTGGGACTTTTATGCCAGGAAGGAGGAATTTAAATGCAGCTCGACAGGGCAGAAATGTTTTTGACTTATAGAAACGTTTGATGCAACAGTAGATTTAAAGTTTCCCCATCTTTTTTAATGATCAGATAAACAACAAGGCCTGCGGGACAGTGACGGTGCCTCTGCAAGAGTCCAAAGATGCAGCGCGGGTGCAGCAGCTGATTCTGGAGAGTCCACTAGGAAAGAAGCTTCTCAGTGAGCGCAGCATCAAGCGAGCCATCCTCTCCCCCAGGACCGCCCTCATTAACTTCCTCATTGACGAGTGACGCTTGGCTGCTCACCGCTACATTTGTGACTCACAAATGTTGTGAATTTTTGTCTTTTAAAATAGGGAGGACAGAGAGACGTTCAACACCGTACAAAACACGACACAAGTTGAGAATCAGTGAAGTCAAAGTTAAATTGTATATAGAACATTTTTATATTTTGCTGTTTTAAATAAAAAAAAACAAACTCAGTTTGTTTCTCCTTTTCTTTCCTCGGGATCGTTTACTTTCTAAACTCTCTTTTAGTCAGACCCTCTCAACAAACTTATCTACCTAAACACCACTTTTGACTCCTGTCATTACTCACATTTCCCCCATTTTTCCCATAACATCACTTTAAGCATCACACCCAAAACAATGTCACACCTCTGTGTCTGCCCGATGTCTTGGTGCCATCCCAGACACTCGCAGTTTGCCTTATCAGCGTTGGTCTCCGCCTCTGGTGCTGCTTTTACCACACATGGACACCATCAGAAAGTCTGTCAGAGGTATCTAAGGAGCCAAAAGTAGGCTGGAATTTCCAACTCGCTACCACATCGTTGGTGTCTATTGCTGCACAACCAGCCTATTCACCACTTTGGTGTCTCCGTCTAAACACTGGGCAAACATGACTCGGCCATTTGTCCTGTCCTGGCAGAGCACACATGCCAGCAGCACTGAAATGCATCCATGTGTACACCCACTGGCCTCTCTCTTTAAAGGCTGGGTGAGTAAGCAGTTATCTGATATCTACACCACTTCCAGTGCCCATGTCTCTAGTACATCCAAGATTTTCAATAGGTGCATAAGAGAAGCATTATATATTGGTATGAATGTGTGAATGAATAGAAAAAGAAGGGGTCTCTTTGAAAAGTGAAAGAAATGTCAGCATAGCAAGGTCTGCTTTTTTACCTTCAGATGATCAGCTCACAACTGGTTAAATTGTCTCTGATTAAGTAACAGAAGGTTTGTTTTTATTAAAGCATCGTGTATACAAAGAGCACGGACTGGAGGACAAACAGAACCCTCCTCATGATCCCCATAACCTTTTTTTTCTATTTTTTCTGTGCTCTATCGCTGACCATCAGGTGACAGGAAGAGGCTCACTGGAGAGACAGAATAACAGGAAGAGAAACCAGGAATAAGAGGAGGGAAGCACATAACTGAATCTGCCTTTATTATTCTCTGCATTGTCTCAAATTCGGCATGTTCTATTTAGCGCACACAGCTAAATAAATCACAGCGTGGATTTCTGAGTGCTAGACAAAGATAGAGAGGTGTTACCTCGTGTACTTCCAGGCTGTTTTTGTGATTCATGGGAGGTCTTTTTTGTTTTTTATTTTTAAACACAATCTCTTCCTCTTTTTTGTTATTTCTGCAGCTCCTTCACACCTCCTTTTAACTCTGCTGCCCGGTAACCCCAGCTAAGAAACAGGTCTGAACTTGAGCTGGTCTGAACAATAAGCTGAGGTTGCTGTGTCAGGGAAAGGAGCAACGCTGTAGCCATTTTTAGTTCGGTCACAAATGCCAACGAATGGCCGGCAAAAGTTTCTTGATTATTTGAGTATCTGTACAACCAGACACCAGTGTTGAACAGTGTTCCTGTAAAAATGAGACCTGAGCTGTATTGATGCACTTTCCCTAATAATTAATTTTGTCACTGACAGTCACTTGAGTTGTTTAACACTTTTCGACAGCTCTGCAGTTTCCATGACGACTGGGATTAGAGCACAGACTACAGTATTCAGATGTGACTCACTTTCTCTTCATACCACAGTCACAGTCCTTCTTACACAAGGGATGTACAATGTGATTTGTCTTTGAGTCGGGAAAACCACTAACCTGCCTCTTGAGAAACATTGCTGGGAGAGAAGAGAGGGGTGGAGTGCATAGCGCCACTTGCACCAGTCCAGTTCCTGGACTGTGTATTCTCACAGGGACACAAGAATTGCACTGCTCATTATCTTAGAGGGTGACCTCAAGGCTGGTATTTTGTCATCAGTAGATACTTTTTTATAAGCAGACTGTTTCATCAAGCCTCTAATTTGTTGAGGATAAAGCTCACCTCCTGACATGTATGTGAACACCACACTTGCCAAATGAATAATTTGTTTGACTGTAACACTTCATAGTAACTTTTTTAGTCATTTAGGTCCTTTGTAAATGTCAAACAGGTCCAGTGCTTTGCACAGGACCACCCACATGAGTCTGATATGTTTCATGTTTAATCAGGCTCCATATTAATTATATATATTTCTGTTTACATACCTTGCATGTTGACATCCCTGCTGTTAAGGTTTAATGTAAGTATTAGTTATTTCTTTTTTCTACTCTAGTTATCTGCCAGAGCTTTCTTTAAACTTTATAAAACAAATCTGTTAAATCCATGTTCATCAATCCACAGTGGAACAAAACTAAGCACACAGTGTCTATATCTCACTTAGTACTGCAGCTGCTTCAAAATAAAAGCCAACAATTTGTGCTGGTTACATTTTCCATTTGCATGCGCTTGAATGCCAGTTCTGCTGCCTATGTGTAACAAATAGTGTAAGGATGGAGGGTGTTGTAAGTTGTGCAGGTTGCTTATTTCTAGCAGTAGATACTGACGTCAAAATATTTTGTGTGATATTTGTTCATATTTTCCACTTTGTCCACTACCACTTGAGTTCTGTTAGTAAAACTACTTCTGTGAAGTGTGTGAAGGAGAAATAATGTTGTGTACCATTGAGTTAATCTTTAATGACAAAAATAGCCCAATTAACAGCATATGGAAAATAAACAATCTTAGGTTTTTTTCCTAATCCTGTTGTTAGCACACGTTTGAACCTTATTTTACTATTTGAATAAATAATTTCAACAAACCTGAGCCCTCGAGATAACGCCCAAAATGTTCCTATCATTTTAAATGGGAAATCATAAACTCAAGACTTGCTTTAAATGGTCACAGGAACATTTTGTTTTAATTAAAGGTTCAACACCCCCCCTCCCAACCGAACATGCAGGCTCCATATTCTTTTCATTAACAGAGGCTGTCTAAGTTGCTGGGAGACTGAGGCTTTTTCCACACACATTAGTTCATCACTCCGTCACATATTCCTGGACACGCTGTGTAGGGGTCACTGTGTGGTTGTATGTGTGTTTCATGAGCAGCAGGAATGTTGTGACATCATTCAGCCAAACAGGGAGGATGAACAGTCACTGAAGCAGAGTGTGACTCAAATATAGTTCGGCTAAAAATGTCTAACACGGAAATGCATGATGTACATATTATTCATAATGTTTAGTGTAAAATGCCATAAATGTGTTTTCAGATGAATAATGAATCAAAATAGCCACGAAAGTAGTTTTCAACAGAGATCTTTGCACCACTCTCAATATTGATTACTACACGTAAACATTCAAGTTTCAGCTTCAAACATTTTTCTACTTGCTTTCCAACATAATTACCCATCGTCTATTTTACGTCCCATATCGCTGAGCGTGGATGCGTTTCGCTGAAAGTGAGCCGCCTGAGTCAACTTGCTGTGGATATATTTTTATACTCGACACAGGATGTGAGGGTTATTCAGTCACGTAACATCAAAAGCAGGCGAGTTTCTGCCCCCAGGTTCCGTTTTTTTCTAACACTAAGACACGCGGCTAGTTATTTATAACGTTACGCCTCGGCCCTACTGTTACTCTCTCGGTGTGAGCACTGCGCCTTTAAAAAACAATCTGTTCCCGAGTTCAGTCCCAACTGTCGCACGGCGGCCACGCACGGCTCCGCGCTCCAACGGTTCTCCAGCAGCGGCGCGCTCGTGCTGCCGCTTCGCCCGCGTTTCGCCCACTTTCACGGGCTCGGTTTGCTCTTTCCCGACGGAGACGCGGAGGATAAAGTTTTGAATGGCGGCTCCCCGCTGGGACTGCGGAGGGGGCGGTTTGTAGGGTCTCCCGGGCTATCGGAGCTGCTCACATTTCCAAGCAGACACACGGCGGCTTGTTCGGGACAGAGCTGGACTGGACGCGGAGTTTTAAACGTGTTAAGTTTCACCCCGGACACTTTAAGAAAGCGGAAAATTGGGATTAACCTAGAAAAAAAGTTTCTCTCAGCGTATGGACCCAGAATCCCAGAAGAGCTGGGCTTAAAGCCAATAATTCTCTTGAAGGTATCTCTTTTTTTAACAGTTTTAGCTAACTAACTTTAGCCATTACACTTCTGTAACTTAACTGGCGTAATACACTCAAAGTAACCTCAAAATGGATAAATACAATGATTTAGGACTAGAGGCGAGTAAGTTTATCGAGGACTTAAACATGTATGAAGCATCAAGGGATGGTTTGTTTCGAACGAGGAGAGATGCAGGAAATAACCCCGACTTTGAAGAGACGAGGAGAGTTTTTGCTTCCAAAATGACTAAAATACACATACAGAAGCACCAAGAGGAGATGGCAAAAAGCAGCCAGGTCGTTAAAATGAATGGGGGTCACAGCGGCACTCATTACACCAAGGACAGACCGCCCATCAATAGTTACAGACAACCGGGGGAAGCGGCTGCGAAGCCCCCAATACTCTCTGGCCCCGCGCCGGGCACCATAGCTGGGAACCAGTACGCACAGTTTGACGGGCAAAAACTGCACACAGCCATCACGTCTGAGCCTTCAGCTGGCCGAGCATATGCCTACGGAAATAATTACGACAATAAGGAGCGCTTAGAGCCACATTCAAACCAGCACAGCGGCGCTGCTCTCTCCACCCCAGGAAGCGCGTCTCACAGCGCGCCCACACATGCTCGTCACCCCGTCAGCCAGGCGGCTGCTTGGGCCCCATCCAGAGAGAGCCAACTTTCCCCGTTTCTGTGCGAAGCTCGGAGCAGCAGCGAGTCTCAGCAGCAGCCCCAGCGACTGCCTGCACTTCCCACAATCAACAGTCTTCCATCCCATCAAAATGAGGCTGTCACTCCTCCCGTAAACCAAAGTGCACCCTGCTCTGCTGGGACAGCCAGGGCATGGCCAGCGGAGCCCTCTGGATCAACACAACCAGATCTCATCCCTGCCCTTCCTCTGAGTACCTTGACTGAAGGACATGTGCAACAGCCTTCAGCTCATTATGCACCACATTCCCAAACTTCCAAACCCGCTAGTAGCCATAATGGTTATGCACCAGCTTGCTCTGTTTCACCTGCACCTTCTCAACACAAAGCTCAGGTAATGTCCTCTGGCTTGAACCCTGGAAATGTCTCCAGAAGCAACATCCAGGGTCAAGGTCAGAGCCAAATACCCAACTGTCAACAGCCTGCTGAAGCTGAAGTCCTGTGTTCTACGAAGTCTGTTCTACCTCCGTGTCAGTCTCTCCTCGCACAAGCGCCTGACCAGGGGCCTTCAGCAGCTGAAATAAAATTAGAAGCGCTCACTAAACGTCTGGAAAAAGAGATGGATGACCAACCAAAGGCTGACTACTTTGGTAAGATTTCTAGACTTCCAACACCAACAAGAGGACCTCTGTTAGCTAGGCCACTGCTGTAAAGCACATTGCATGATTGAACCACCCACCCACAGTTGGGAACATTTCAGATTTCAGATTTACACATGCAAACACTGTCATGGTCTTTTATCTCTACTTCCCCCACACGCAGACACACACGTGTCATTTGTCATATTTTTATTTAATGCTATTATTAATTGTAAACTTATGTCATAGGAGGTTTCTTTCATTGTTCTGTGTATTGTAGACAGAATAACTATCATTTGTTACATCTCTTTTTAAATTTATAATTGTCTCTGCTCCTGGTTTTGCAACAAACTGTTTGTTATTTAAAGGTGGGGCCACGGACAGGAAGAAGTATGTTGCCTACTTATCTCCCCCAGGAGATTTAATAGATACCTACTGAGGCATCTGATAAATACAAGAGTTAGAACTGGAGTTGTTGCACGTAACTTTGTTTGACTGACAGTGACAATCATTGTTTTTTTAAATATTCTTTTATTACGTCATTACTACAAACCCGTGCTCGACAATTCTCACTACTCTTTTTGTGAGCACGTCATGCTTGGTTGTGCATGTGATGAACATATGCACATAGGAAAGGTCATAATGAGCAACATCACTCGTGACTGTTAGTTCTGACATTTGGGCGTATATTAGGAACAAGCAGCTGTGAAGTAATATGACCCATTATCCTGGAGTTTTCTCAATCTATCCTTGCATTTGATTATTTGATTACATCATCCAAATACACCTAAAAGATGTGCCTTGCAGCTAAGATTATAGTTAATACATAAGATCACTTGGACAATAGTCAGTGATCAGCAGAGTACTTTGGTTTCTGTTGCTCTTATGAGAGCCTGCAGCATTTTGAATGGTGTATGAAGTTGGCATGTGCTCTATCAGTAAATGAATATAACACTGGCTTTGCTGTGGCTCCAGATGACAGCCTGGTATCATTCTACTAATACAGTAATAAGTAAGATACAGCGTGTGCTGTCAGGAGTCTATGTTGTAAGCTGGAAGTCACGTGTTGGCCAGGTGGTTGAAGCCAAGACCATTCATGAAAATGGGATGTACCACTTTAGAAAAAACAGGTAATGGGAGCGTAAAGAGTTCAAGATGTGTAATATTGTGTTTGAAACCACAAAGCACTTTATCACACACATGCCCACAGTCTACCCATGCCTCTGTACTGGAGGAATTTCCTGCTGGAATGTCACGGCTGTAATTCACAGCCTTCCTTGGGCCTGCAGTATGCTTGTACTGGTGTTTAAAGGAAGATGTTCTGATGTGTGCGATTGTAACAATAGCCTCATTAGTTGTAGAGCAATGTGAATCCTATGAAAGCGTAGGAGAGCACAGCGTGCAATCAGTAGATTTTAAAGTAATACAGTAGGTCTTTTTCCCACACATGGTTCCTGTACAGTTTTTCTTCCAGAACATGGCTCATCCCGTGAGTCATGCCTTTATGCTAGAAAAAGCTTGTGTAGGCTAGTTTACTTCAGAAAAATGTAGCGTCTTCATATTTCAATCTAGAGAAATATAAAATGATGAAATTGATTTTGTACACTTTCAGTAATAAGCTATATTTCAAATCCAATTTATGTTTGAAAATGTTTAGGTTATTTAGGCACTTTTGTGTACATCATTCCTGAATATATTGTGCTTAAGAAAGTCTCTACCAATGCCATAATACTATTTATCTGATTAGTGATTTGTGCCTTCAAAGAGGGCTTGGATCCATCTGAATTTTCAACTGTATACCAAATGTTGATTGGCAAAACTGCTGCTTAGAGTTCTGGGAAAATGAGTGCTGTGCCAAATGGCTGCACCAGGGGAACAGTGAAGAATGTCTGAAGGAAGAGAGCAAGGAATTTTAGAAATGAGGTCTTAAGATACAAAGAGGAGGGGAGTCCCAGATGGGTTCAGGGGTGCCTGCAATGCAGCTGAATGGATGAGTAGACAAACAGTGAGATTTAGGGACAAGTTCTTGGATGTTTCTTTGTCCTTGGCCGCAAGAGCCTTAGAGGATGTGAGATTTATAGACAAGTTCATCCAAGCAAGGGTAAGTGGTGGGACATCCCTGCGTTCCTTCTTCCCCCTTCTTCTGACTCTCACTCACTGGAGCATTTAGTGTTGTGTTAAGATGGAGGATTAATTTATCCCATCTGGCAGTTGAGTGGAAAGCTTTGTCTGAACTCTTCCCAGGGATTCTTGGCTTCTGCTCTGGCAGGCTTTTGGAGGGTGACTTTGTGTGTGTGTGTGTGTGTATTTGAGAATGTGACTTTCTCTAATGCATTAGTCTGTGGCTGTTTGTTTGTCTAATATGCTGTGTCACTTTTGGGTGTGTCATACTATAAGTAACACACAACACAGTACATTTCATTATATCAGAGGGTGAGGTACACACTTTCACTACTTTCAGAGTTACATGTATTGTACATGTAATTTAGGGGACATAATACATTCAATTACATTATATTAACCTATTTATCTGAGAACAGAAGTAGAAAGATTGTTCTCAGTGACTAACTTAATTGTAAAGTTAATCAAATTTAGAATTTAATGACTCAATATACTCAAAAGTCAAAAAGGCACTGAATGAAATAGTAACACCGCTCTGGATGACACCAAAATGGATGGATGGATGATGGATGATTATTACTAATTTTTTACTGCATTTTAGAATAAGATCTAACTTTTTAAAATTTGGTTTGTAGGTAAATGTAATGAAAATGTAATGTAAATGTAGGAAAAATAAACTGTTGTGCTCATCTGACAGATGGGATGTACTGTGGGTCAAACAAAAAGGGTTAGAAATGATTGCTATCAGTGCCTCAACTCCACCCAGTAGGTTTTTTAAAACGCATTTGAGCAATTAGATGCAAAATATATATGGTTGATATGTAATGTATTTATTGGAAACATTGGGGCTAGGGGACAAGTGCTCCTGCTTCCAGTGTGACCAGGGTTTAGTATTTAGTCAGTGGTATTTTGGCAGCAAGCAGTCATCCACTGGGAGGTTTGACAGCTGGGAAAGGTGAGGGGGGATAGAGGGCTTGAAGTTTAGGTTGCATGTTTTGATTCCCCTCCTCCAGTCAGTCGCCTGAATAATCACACTGTTTTGGAATATGGGACACTGGCCAAAAGAAAATTTGTAGTGGCCCAACTGGTAAGAAGGTTACTATGAAAAGAAGGAATTTTGCTTCCAAACAGGAAAAGAAATGAGAGAATGGACTTTAACTAGTTTTTACTCTCATGTGACATTATACACATTGAAGCAATAAAGAAGTTAAAGTCAGAATGTCCTTGGCTCAGTATTAGTCCCATATACTGCGCTGCATTCTCCGTTCTCCTGATCATTTTATTCCTGCTAATTGTTTGAAGTGTAATCGAACATTTACAGGGGACAAACTGTGTGATGATGTTTTTAAAATGACTGTCTCATTAAATACATTGGTCGAAGGGATGGGTGCTTAATTGAGTTTTCAAGTAAACAAAATAGCTTACATAAGAGTAACATTCTTTTGCTTTCTAATAATATCCCTCTGTTATTGGTGCCTGCAGTGCGAAGCATTATGATAGATTTAGATATTTAAAAAGCTTTTGTACATCTACCAAAATAGTTGTACCCTGCTGAATATTTCCAAACAGTAGTTTTGTAGTTTTCTTAGCATTTTGAGTTACCATGGCAATGCTAATTGCCCAAAACCACACAGTATGAACTCACAGGATAGACAGCTTTGAGGTTAAACATCGCAAGGTGGCAGGCACCTTCAAAGTTTCTCCAGGAACTTTCTAGTCTCTAAATCTTCTTTCCAGCCACCGGGGCCCCCTGATGATGTGTTGTGATGTGAATTATATATAGCCCAATTGTATGTTGTGTTACTGAAGAGAAATATTTAAAGACGTTTATCAGATGTAGCAGTGTGTGTGTGTGTGTGTGTGTGTGTTTTGAGAGGAGGCGTCTGCATGATGTGTGTTTAATATAGTGAAAACAGAAGTTTCTTTGTCCGTGTGCGAGGAGGACATGGGCTGGGTCAGGCGGGGATGGGCTCTGCTGCGCTGCGCTGCTCTGCTATGAGCTGTATTTTGTGTCTCCAAGAACTTTCTTATTAAAAAAAAAATCATATTATTGTAGTCTCATTTTCATCTTGTATTAGTGACATTGCCCCCTTTCGTTACCGTTACCCCTCATGATTGAATGATATCATACTGTATCTGACTGATTTAGCAGTCAGCTGACTACCTATTAGAGTCCGCAGCGATCAAGGTTGTTGCTTGTCATAGTTCATATGTCAGTTGTCATATCACACCATGTCAGATGTGTGAGTGCATGCTCAGAGGGAGAGATGGAGATTGGCATGGAAGTGAAGCGATGAAAGATACTATTTTCATTTGCTATGTCAGGAATGTAGTGTTGCTGCCTGTCAAACTCCAGATAAAAATAGTTACATATTGATCACATGGAGACCCTGAGTTTCCATGAGATGGAGTTATGCAGTTTCTCTAAGGGCAAAATTTGTTCTTCAGGAGAAAGAAAACTCGCTACTTTCAAGTGTTCTTTTTGGATCGAAAGGGTGGACTGATTAAAATAAAGCTGATTCCAGCATCTTGTTATCCAGCCATTCTGATATGACACAGTGATACATATATTTATTGTTTCTAGAGATTGGTTATGTTTCAACTTACACTTGCATACATAGTGTGGTAATGTAAAGTATTTGAATGAATGACATATAACGTGCATGTGTGCTTTCTGTTGCTTTTCTGACTGGTGATATTCTGTGTTGTGTTGCAGGAGTCTGTGTTAAGTGTAACAAGGCTGTGTATGGAGCCAACCAGGCCTGCCAGGCTATGGGTAGCCTCTACCATGACAGCTGCTTCACCTGTAGTGCCTGCAGTAAGGACGCATGCTCACACTCAAGTCCATTCAAACAGTTGGTCAATTCACATGCAAAGCTCGTGTCAGCTCCAGACTCATAGGATTGCAAAAACCATTTTCTCTAAAATTAAAGTGGTACCCTCTTCTTCAATCACTGCCCTGAGCAAAAACACACAATTATTTGGAGATTACTGTCTCCTCCTTCTTGCTTTTTGGGTGTGTCACTCACTCCTCCAGCCCACACAAAGTCACGAAGAGCCTGAGATTTTGCCAACATAACTCATCCACTGGTCAATGAAATAGTTTGTAGTATAAACTTTTTAAAATTGGTTGGTTTTTAAAACCTGTGATCAGAGCTCAAAACTGGAAGAGGCAGACTTTTGAAAAGATAATTCATGCTTAAGTGAAGTGGGACTTTTCAGCTTGTATGTATGCAAAACTATGCTTTTGTAATAACTGGTACTGGTTGTCAAAACCTTTTGCATCAACTATAAAGTGATTTGTTCAGAAATTATTATTAGCATTTATGATACAACGCTCAAGCTAAAGCAACACACGTTTAAAAACAGCCAACTGCGTCCTGTTAAAACAAAATAAGTAATGTACTGTATTACATTTACATGATGTTTTCATGTGACCTGTGTGTTGCGTGTGTAGCATGGTTACTCACTCAAAGCTGCGCTAACTAGGTTTTTGGTCATACTTTGCCAGTTTGAACATTTTCAGCCTCACACTGGGGTTCGTTACTCTGACTGCACTGTCACCGATACATAACTGACCCATAGCTTCCAGGCTGGACAGCACTACAGTCCCCAAGCTGAAGTATGACCCATCTCTCTGCTCTAACCAATTAAAATCTCTCCATCTCTTGTCAGATGGTGGGGTTTTGTGCAATATCTGTGGCACTGTGGTGACCTCTACTCGGGCTCATTATTCTGCAGCACCTCTGACCCTGCTGATTATTTCCAAAAATACATGATTAACATCAGTTATCCATCCTTCTGTGTGTGTGTGTGTGAAAGAGAAGATGAAAGAGGAGACATGTTGTGGCTCCGAGTGATGTCTAAAGTGGAGGTAGAGAGGAGTTTACACACCACATACCTCTCATAGCTTGCTCCATGTGAGGGCATGAGGGTTGTGCTCACTGTGAGCGGCCCCAGGGAAAAGCATCTCGGCTGGGAAAGAATGCAGGCATAGGGGGCCCCCAGTAGATCAGGCTTCAGAGGACAGTGGGTGCTGTTATGTCAGCTGGTCGCAGTACACAGTTGAAGTGGGAGCACACCACCTACCACATGAAGTCAGCATGTACAGTGTACTGATACATATATTTGTGCTTGGACCCACACAAGCATGTGTTGTAGAAGAAAGTGTTTATGGTTGTGAAACTCCTCCCATGACATCTCACCACCATTTCACTCGAGGTAACTGAGTGGAAGGAGAACATTCCTGGTGGCCAGGGGAGCTTATGCTGTGTGTCTGGGATTCAGCACTTCACAGCAGGGGAACTTCCCTACAAGCTAATCATTGACTCTTTACAAACAGTGGCACCACACAATGTTGGACATTAGGCTCTGTTCATAATCAGATGAATTAGGTTGCATGGATGCCAGCTCTAATAATCTGTAGGGAAAAAATGAATTAGAAAGAAATTACCTCACCAAAAAACTTGAGTTAAATCAACTCTAAACCTTTAGAAATTGCTATACAGTATATCTGCCCACCTAGTGACTTCTTTGGATATATAGGTGCTTTTTGTTGGGTCTTTTCACTCCTGTAATATAAGCAAGGACATGGGTGTACAATCCCCCTTTCAGTTTCTACATTCATAATATTATCCCCTTTACCACAGCCAGTCCATAGGATTTGGAGAGTACAAACAAGGGTCTGATGAGTCTTGAATCCACTGGTATGTTAACATCTGGTAGGTATATTCAACCCTGACCAAACATCCCAGGTGCTGTTCAGAGGAAGAGTAATTCACCCTGCCAAAAAGGACTCTTCTAGCACACAAGGCTTTCTTTGTCAGGTAAATGCACCCAAATATTTAGCAGGAGGGCGGCACGATGGTGTAGCAGTTAGCACTGTCGCAATACAGCAAGTAGGACCCAAATTCAAATCCAAGGTTCAGCCCTTTCTGTGGGAGTTTACACATCCTGTGCCTGCATGGGTTTTCTCCAGGTACTCCAGCTTCCTCCCACCAACCAAAGATAGGCTGGCAACCCATTCAGGGTGTTCTCACCTAGTCACTGCTTGGGTAGGTTCCAGCACTCCTGTAGCCCATGAGAGGAAAAGTGGTTAGGATAATGGTCAGACCTTTAGCAGGATAGAAAATAGTTTTAGATTGAGATGGAATGTTTGAGTAAACAGTTTACAGATGTCAGATTGTTATAAAAGTAATCAGGGTATTTGCTGAAAAATCTCTTCTAAGTTTCCTAGATTGTTAATAAGGTAGCTCAATGGGTTAAGCGTCAGACTGGGAGGCAGAAGGTCACAGGTCAAAACCCTGTCTGACTCCTAGTCTGTCCCCTACCAGGTGTGTCCTTGAAATAACGTGAACTATGTGTTTCTTAGTGGCCAAATGCCTGTGTGAGACTTATCTGGATGGAAGTAATCAGGTAAACAGAGCATGACATGGGAGATAAAGAGGGTTTCTGCTCACTAAGCTTTACCCCTCTCTGCCCAGCTGATTCCTCACTCATCTTTTCCATCTGAAAATGTGAGGAATGTTTTTTTCTTCCTCTGGGACCTGAACCTGAATAGCTGGTGAGGTGAGCAAGGAGGTTTTCCTTTGTATTCCTATAAGATGCCAGCTCCAGACCATAGACTGATTAAAGCAGGACAGACAGGAAGCACATCTACCACATGCAGATAGGATCAAAGTAGAAAAAGCGGGTCATCATCAGTCTTGGCCTGTGGTTTCCATGAAATCCAATAGAGCCAAGTGTTTAATCTATTGCACCTGTCTAGTAATTAGATATAATCAGCATTTGCCCCATGTGTTTGATCCAGATGTGTTTCTTGTCCTGGTACAGCCTGCTCTGTGTCCCGGCAATATTACATTAAGACAGTAGCACGCCATAGATACGTTTCTTTGATTTATCTGCCTGAGATTCAGCAGGATATAATGAATATTTCAAGAAGCTCCATTACCTTCGAATGACTGTAATTAATCAGCACGGTCGTGCATTAGTGCTGTTGCTATTTTCTGATCTGGGTCTCAAGGCTTTGTAGGATTTTCCACTAAGACTTTAATAGTATGGTTTAGTTTACTTATTGTATTTCAATAATAAAAATATTTTCCTTTGTGTGCAGGTCGAAGGCTGAGAGGGAAAGCTTTCTACTATGTTGGAGGGAAGGTTTTCTGTGAAGAGGACTTTCTGGTGAGCAGTCAATACACGATCAATATGTAGATTATACTTCTATATACTATATAGTCTCGACTTCAATATAAACTGAGCTGCAGATTTTACCGTTGTTGTTTTTCTATGTTTAGGAAACATCTTTTTACCTGTCACTCATCATTGATCAAGTATAGATACTGAAATGCTATGAAATATGTTATATGTCAGCCTCCAAGTTAAATTCAAAATGTAAGTTCAGGACATTTACACCAGCATGACTGTATGAGCTTTGCAAAAATGGGAAACTATTACACACTGGTAGGATGTTATTAAGAACAGCCCAAACCCTCTGGTGATTTCTTGTAGCTTGAATTTTGCCGCCAGTGTGCTTGTTGCATGTTTTAGGAAATCCACCTTTATTTGCTGCAAGTGTCTTCACATTGTCGACTGCTCTATGTTTGTTTACAGCTCTCTCTTTATAAAACTTTATCTAATCGCCCTTCCACCAAAAAGCTTAGTTGCACAATTAAAAATCTACATTTATACTGAATGAAATTTACTCTGTGTTGTTAATTATGTCGGCTGTTCTGTCGGATCTGTTAGTGTGGCGTCTCCTCACACACAGTGCTCATACGTACCAAACCATATAAGCTGTTTTTACATTTTATTTTAGATTCTAACAGTTTAGTATGCTCAGATAGACTTTTTTTAGCAGTCAGTTTGACACAGACAGAAATTTAAGTCATGCATTAAAAAAACTAATTCCAATGACATCACTGTTGTCTTTCCCCTGTCTGGTAAAGTACTCTGGTTTCCAGCAATCTGCGGACAAGTGCAACGCATGTGGACATCTAATCATGGACATGGTGAGTGTCTGTTACTTTCCAGTTGTGTATTTTTGTGAGCCAAGTGGGCTCAACAGAAACTCACTTACAGTTACTGCAACTTAAATGTGCTTTCTGCGGGCACATCTGGAAAAAAAACTTAAGAGGAAGCTTTGGCTCTGTGTGTGTGTCTCTCCCTCAGTTTCAGACACACACATGCACACATGTACACATGCACACATGTACACGTGCACACATACACGCTCTTGTGTGTTAAAACAAACCAGACACAAAACATTTGATCCAGTCCGGAAGTGTTGCAGCATTTGTCATATTTTTCTACATGTTTTCCATCCAGCAGGACAATGTTTCTGTTGTCATAATGTAAGTACTGTCAATGGGCTCATCCTTAGCTTTGTTCTATTCTCAGCTGCTGTGACAAACTAGTATACCCACAGGGATCATAAAATATTAATATAATCTAAACCCAAGGAATTTTTAGAACAATGACTATTTTAATCATATTTTAAATTGTGTTGAATAGAAATAGAAATGGCAAATTGGTGTTCTGATATTCTTTACTCATTTTTCTCTATAGATCCTACAGGCCCTCGGGAAGTCTTACCACCCTGGCTGCTTCCGCTGTGTCATTTGTAATGAGAGCCTTGATGGAGTGCCCTTCACCGTGGACACTGAAAATAAGATCTACTGTGTCAAAGACTACCACAGGTTAGTGTCACTTATAGTTACAGTAGTACAAAGTAAGGCGAGTGTGTGGCCTGAATTTATCTGTGTTAAATTAGTCTAACATGACCCTGGAAAAAATGTCTAGGTTTCACATTCCAAGTTAAATCACTGCAAAGTCGCTCAACTTTTCCTTGCTACTGCAGAATCAGGTTGAGAAGGTCTGTCCAGGTTGACTGAGTTTCTCCCTGCCACGTGTGAAAGACACATGAGAAGCTTAGTCAGGGATGAAAGGAGAGGAAGGGGGAAGGAGAGAGTCCTTATCCAGTTAGGGGTGTGAATAGTGGCATGTGGCCATGTGTCCTTTCATCCAAATTCAACATTAACCTGCTGTAAGGACAAATACAAAGACGTTCTGTGTGTGTGTTTAACACCTGGAGAACCTTTACTATAATGCAAACAGCAGCACACAGCATACAGTCTGACGGCTCTCTCTGCACTGATTCAATCAGATAAACATTATTATATATACAGTATGTGTTTAGCTTTAAGACAAAGTTATGACCATCCACACTGCAAGGCTCTTTGTTATTTCCTGAGACCTGTAGATGCCAACCATGTGTGTGGGAATACTGAATTGTTTTTTGGATTTGGAGAATCACGTGTGTAAGGCAAAGCCATCACATCTGCACACCTGGCATCGGGAGTTAGGAGAGAAAGAGAAGAGCCTCAGTGGGTTCAAAGGTTGAGAAAGGGACAATGAAATTTAATCAAGTAGTTCATTAAGTTCATTTCCAATGAACTTTAGTGCCCTTTTAGTTCAATTCTGTAAAGAGAAACTGTTTCTGTTTTCATCTCACCTTTGCAGGGTTTTGGCCCCTAAATGTGCGGCGTGTAACCAGCCCATCTTGCCCTCAGAGGTAAGCTTTTTTGGATTAAGGGTTTGTGTTAAGGCATTTGTTTTACCATGTGGTGATGAATTTAATTAATACTCTAACCTACAGGTGTTAGGTTAGATGTTACAATGCTTTGATAAATAGTATAACATTAATATAAGTTATAGATTGTAGCTGTGGTTATGCTTTGTTCCTTTGTCGTTGAGCTGACTGGGGAGAGTTCACAGTAAACAAGAATGGATGTAATGAATAATTTGTTATAAACTGCCCTGTCCGAAGTTAAATCAGGGATGTGGACTCATGATCATTCTGTAACTGCTAGACCACCAGGGCAACCCCATGACAGTTTTAGCTTCTGGGCATTTTATAGCTTGTCCTGTTACCCTAGCACACACGCCTTACTTCTCAGTTTACATAACTTCAAATATTAAGTTTCACACCAACATAAACTTAAAATACTCCCAGTGGTTGCTTTTGACATAGACACATACTGTATGTTTTGTTGAAAAATGCCAGGTTTTTATAATATGTAATTGAAATTAAAATATGTAGAACGCATAATAACATAATCATGAATTCTCAACAAGGATTAGCCTTGTGAACTTGAGTAAGAGTCAGATGAGCACAATGCCATGTGGCATCAGATGAAGTATTTTAAGATGAGGTACCCAGAGACTATAAACCGACTGTATTTCATCGTGGGAGTGAATTATCGTTTTTTTACGTTGATTATCTACACGTTGTTCACTTTTAGCTGATTATTCACAGATTATAAATCCTTATCTGCTTATATTTGTTCACTTATACACCAAACAACCAACCTAGCTGATTTCTAACTAGACAACAACAACAACACAACACAATGTGAGGCCTAATATGTCTAAGCTGTGATTAGATGCGTTTTAAAGGAAGGAAGGAAGAGTGGATGGTTGGTAGGGAGAAGTATGATTCACACATCCAGGACATGTTGACAAAAGCAAGGAAATGTCCAAAATTAGAGCTGACTTTGCTGGAATGTCCCTTGCCCTCCCTTTTTAATATGCAGGAGGCTGGTATTTAGAGGAGAGGTACTGTGTGTGTGTGTGTGTGTAACTTTAATCAACTAGCTAAATTACTTTTGTGTCTATATGCTGTATGCTTTCTAAATATGTTTTTCTAAGGCCTGTTTTTGTCACAGAACATATCATCAACTTCAATGCTAACACACAAAAAGAATGGGCCTTTGCTTTATGTGCAGAGAATTCAGCCCTTTGCTTATATCAGTGTACGTGCGCTTCTTATCGATCTGTTGAAGCTTTTGTCAGTCTGAGACGTAGAGCAGAATGAGACAGTCGAGTGTCTTTTGCCCAGATTGGCTTCAATTGCATGAATTTCTTTTCAGGGGTCTGATGAAACCATTCGAGTTGTATCCATGGACAGAGACTATCATGTTGAATGCTATCACTGTGAGGTGGGTTAAAAGCATGATTGAAAAGAAAGCATTTCACACATAAACATGCACCGTCGGTGGCTCTCAGCCAGCAGCCCTCTGAATACCTCATTAAGACAAATCATAATGAGTAGATCCCAAATCTTAATTACAGTCTTGGTGGTAATTATGGACTGCTGAGGAGAGCAGGTATGCGACACCTCATCATCACTATCTCATCATTTTTGCTTTAGTGCTTCTTTTTTTTAGCAAGTACTGATTGACAGTTACTGTTCTTTCACCTCATGTAAATAAAAATCAGTGGGCTGTGAGGAGCAGCTTGCTTTTAAAGTAGGCTTTAACTATTGACTGTGTCTTAGTGGCTGTTAATCTTTCATATTGTTATAAAAAGAGCATCTGGGCATTAGACTGTTTTCTTGGTAAGCAGTTTTTTTTCTGTAAATTCACACCATGTAATAAACATAATGATGATAAATGTAGAAATTGACCCTTTCTATATACTGTATTTGTGCAATGATAAGGAATTTCTGTCCAGTGAGTCAGTGGTTGGAAAGTTCAGTACATGGCAGAAATCAGTGGATGAGTGTCATCCTTTGGGTGTTTTAGGACTGTAAGATGGAGCTGAACGACGAGGAGGGCCACCGCTGCTACCCTCTGCACGGCCACCTTCTCTGCCACTCCTGCCACCTGAAGCACATGGAGCCTGGCTGTTCCTCTTCTATTGCAGCCGCCCCTTACTAACACTGCTGTAAGTGGAGAGAGACATCTGGTGGATCTGTTGAGGAACTCCCAAATAATAACTCGGACAGCAGGAATGAATCTGAACAATTATTGTTTAAGAAGCTTGAGTAATCGTACTATGATTCGATGTGTATTTTTTTAAGTCTCCATGATGTAGAACCTAAAGGGGTTATGAAGTATTGTAATACACCAAAGTTTTGCTTTGGATGCAGTGACGGGTGTCACTATACATTTCAGAAGTGTTCCCGCATAGTTGTTTTTATCTAAATATCTGTTGCATTGACTGTGTGAAAATATATAAAGCCGTCTTGATTTAGATGCAGTGTGCCCTCAAATAACATTCGCACTGCTGCTGTGAAATTACTCTTCAGATTTGACCAATAAATCATCTACCCAAAGGTTCAAATGAGGTTCAGTAAAAGATATATGAAGCCCACTGTGATATGTGACTCAAATCACAGGTAGCCGATGTTTCTGTCAGAGAAAAGGAATAGTCTGCTGCTCGCTATGTTTCTACTAACTCATTTTTATGATTCTATACTTAATATAATCAATGAAGGTTTTTCATAAGAATGCTTGGGATGCAACGGTTTCTACATAAAACTATAACAACTTAAAATATAATATTATAAAAAGTCATAATAGTAATTCCTCATTTTCCCATGTTTAATCACTCACCACTGTACACAAAGTGCTCTCTTTTGGTTTCCACCGACCGTAGGGATCAGATAACGGGACAGATTTGTGAAAGCTATGCTTTGCTGTTCATTTTTAGTGCAGAATTACTTCTATGCAATACGTTCTATCCAATAATCACTTTTGAGCACAACCATTTCATCTATGTGACTATCCTCCAGGTTTCATTACCATTCTGTGCTTTGTTATACAAAATGCTTTCATGACTCTCAGCAAGAACCGTTGTATAGTAACTAAACAGCCTCTTTCAAAGCACTTCTAGATGTGGGTTTTTATGCACCTATGAAGAAGTTGGTATAAGGCCAGACATTTCTATTTAAAAAAACATACTATATTGTAGAACCTGTAGTTAATTACTTTTGTTTTATTTTGCCTTTTGTAAAAAACTATCTGTTCATTGTTGTCAACCAAATGTTATTCGTGTCTTGTCTTACTGTTTACTAACATGATAGTTGTGCTGATTATCATTTGTGGTCTTTATTTTGCAGCATAACTGTAGATTAAGATGAATAGCAAACATACATATATGCTGTATGATTGCTGTAAAGAAAATATTTAATAAATGCATTGCAATGGGCCCTATTTGATTTGGATTTTCTCTTTAACAAACCACATAATTTCCTGTTTTAGTGAAGGTCATTACTTTTGTGATACTTGTGCAAATAACCTAATTTTGTAACATTGTGGACAACAGTCCACAGTTTAATTCATGCATCAGGATACAAGAAAATGCACCACATAAGTTGGTGGTTTGTCTGCTTACTTGTAGGTTGAGGTAGAACTTTACAGGAAAACATTGAAGATACGAACTGTTGTTTTCTGATTCTGTGCCAGGAGTCAGACTAATCAAAGTTTAAGTCCTAATCTTAACATGAAGATATTTGGTCCGAACAAAATTCGAGCCAGCCAGGAGTCGAACCTAGAATCTTCTGATCCGTAGTCAGACGCGTTATCCATTGCGCCACTGGCCCGATGACGTATAACCAGCTTCGGCACACAATTTTTACACAAAATATGTAAAATGGACGCCACATAAACACGTTTTCTACTTAACATCCAGGCGAATTTTACCACAATTCACGTGCAAAAGCTAAATTGAATCCGAACTCTTAGGGGACTCTATGTCCCAGTGCTTCCGGTCGTCACACAGTGCAACACGTTGCGCCTGAGATACTTTCAGCCACATTTAGCAGGCCTCAAACATGCAATCTGACTAAAACCCTTAAGTTGGAAAGTGAAATTCAGAGACTAAATCGACATGTGTATTCTCAAAGTCCGCACTCAAAGCAGTAAGCCAGTTAGCCAGCAGGTGTCAGCAGATATCAACAGAGACTACTGTTGACACACACCATGTCTGACAAGCGTGGATGTGTCTAGATGTTACTGTAATAATAGACATTCATAGCCACCCTTTACAGTGAACATCATGTATTAAACTGATCTTTGCTAAACACTGAACCACTAATGCTGAGAATCACCTGGTGAAAAGTTATTCACCCAGCTGTATCACTGGCCCCCCCATGACAGATTAGTTAGGCGTGCCTGGACACAACAAATAGAAATAAAATGATGACTTCTGTAAAGTCATACCATTTATTATCTATGTAGTGTGGGTGTTTATTCTTATATGGTCAAGCCAATGGGAAGTGTCTGTGCTCCACTCCGCTCCACTTCGTCAGTCCTGAAGTCCCAGGTGTTTTTTTCCATTTTCTTTCAGTGGGTATCTGCATATCCAGACATGACTGGTGTGTACATAGTGTTGCAACACATATTTTTATCTTAATGACTGATCTTACAACAATCTGTTCTGTTATTTGCACCACACCTGAGTTTTGGTGCATGGAGGATTTTAGCTGCCTGAATGAACGACGTTCCTTTCCATGATTTACTGATTTATAAAGTTTGTACAATCGTGACTGCGTGTGGTTTAAAATCCCTTTTTTCGGAGGCCTTTTGATTTTGCTTTTCCTCTCTTTGTAACAAGTCAAACAACCACAGTAAGCTATGTGGGTCATATAACTAAAAATGTAGGCTATAAGCCAGGTGAGCATTCACAAAAGACCATTAATCTGCAGGACATATGCACACACACACTAGTGTAACCAATGAACAACCAGATGACTTCATCTGTACTGGTGGGAGCGTTGGTTTTATGTCTTTCTTTAGAAACTGTTATTGTTGTGAAGAACACGTTCATGTAAAGTTAATTAAAGATAAATCTGACCATGACTGGTATTCTGTCCAGTTTAAATAAACTAATACACAAATCATTGTCAGACCTTTGACATCAGAAGAAAAGACTCTTGTGTAACAAACACTTTCACATTAGCCTGTCCAAACCAGCCTCTGTGCCACTGGGATCACAAACGCACACAGGCTCCATGTCCCTTTCCTTCATTCCAGGACCACATGGCGCACAGATCGAGCGCACCGATGTGCCTCTGTAGCCCCGCCCCTACGGTTAACTCCCCCTGTGACGACAGTCGAGTCCTCCCAATGCGGGGGCTCAGAGGATGGGCTCTGGCTGCGCCGTGGTGAAAAACGTGCGCTCGCGTTGTGTGGCGTGTCAGTGCCAAACAAACCCAGCGCGCAGAGAAAACAAGAATTCCCATTTAGAGAGCAGCACGTTACAGGGGCACTCGCAGAGAGGAGGGGACGCGTTTAGAGCCGTCGGACGTTTTCCAGGACTAAAAGGGGACTACTGCTGCTGACAGAGTGCTGCACGCCGAGGCTGCGCTCGGACGCACGGCCAGCTTTGTTGCACAAAATACTTTTCCTCCCGGTTTCACCAAACGGATCATTGTGAGCTGCATCCTTTCGCTCTCCATGGTGCTTGAACGGTAAGACAAAGCCGAGGTGTCGGTGTTTGCGCGCTGAAGCCACCGCCGCGTGTCGTCCGGCTCTCTGTGTGTCTGCCAGCTGCTGCTGCTGCTGCTGCACATTTTGCTACGCGTTTGGCACATATACATCGCTATAAACCGCCCTGCTCGTGCCTCTTGTGTCAGCAGGGAGATGGACGGCATCGGGCTCACCATGCAGAAGAAGGCTGCAGAGTTGGAGCGGCTCGCCGAGGTGCTGGTCACCGGGGAACAGCTGAGGTAAATCGCTCGCCTCTGTCTCAGGATCACTCACCCTGCAAAAGTTGCAGTCATCATAACCCCGTGGCGCACGTGACACGCTAAATGAGAAACGTGGGTGTTGTCAGCATGTTTGACAGCAGGTCACCGTCCGGCTCCTCTGCAGCATGCATCGCCAAACAAAGACGTCCACACACACACCCTTAGCCCGGAGCATTGTCATTCCCTTATTCTGCAGGATCCTCGTTTGTTTTACAGACTGAACACAGTAGTTAGGGACAGTGATAATATCCCTGCTTCACTGACATATTCCAATCATCCATCCCATCAGGGACATGCACCCTGCCTGTGCTGTTGACATGCTGAACGCTTTGACCTGCTGTATGTAAAGAAAGGCATTCGCCGGGTCACACTCCGAGCATGAATAGAGGCTCAGTAGGTAATGCATGGCACCAATGCCTGGAATGTCAGTCTCCTCCCACCCGCAACTGAAAATATGCTACCGAATAGTGTTTTCCAGCTCGGCGTCCTAAGCAGAGTTAGAGCCCTAGAAGTACACAGTGTAACACAGTCCACAAAAAGTAACACTAAAGTCAGAGTTTGTGTCTGGACACACTCTCTAGGGTTTGTTATGCTGAGTACCAGCATGTGTTTCCCTGTTTGTCAGTGTAAAACTGTGTGCGTCTGTCTGTGGTCCTGGCACAGCTGGACACTATGGCTGCCAGCTGGCAGTGGGACTGGTGTCAGTGAAAGGCAGGATGGCTGGGATGTCTGTCTAAGGGTCCTTTCCTTAAGTTTAATCAAGCACCATCATCAGAGCAAGTATTTTTATACGAGTCCAAATATCTATTATTACATTTATATCTAGAAAGTTATCCATCCCTGTAGTTTGTGCTCATTTATGATTGCGCTAAATAAAATACCTGTTTATTATCAGCACATTGCAGAATCCTTGTGAGCATTGTGGTGTACTGATGTCAGCATTCAGCACTCTTGGTCTAAGTGAAGCCTCTCTGAACTACTAGCATGGCTTAAGAACACGAGCACGCATCCATTCAGGGCTTTTCTGTGCCTTATCTTTAGTCACAATTACGCCATAGTTCGTACCAAACAATAGATTTAGAATCAGGAGTATTCACAGGAATAATATTGCACAGTTGGTGTAATAGCAAGGCATGCACTTAATCCACACCTTTGTTTGAACACTTTATCATGAGTCAAGGTAATGGAACATGGCTGACTTAGTTTCCAGTACTGATAAGACTGTGCTGGCTGTTTTTAATCTTAATATCTTATCAGATATGGTATATGTGTCCTATTATGTCGAGTGTGCAGATCTTAAAGTAGATCTGCTCCAGGCACAGAAAAAACGGGACAGACACAGCGAGAGACCCGTGCAGCTGCTGCAGTAGGTCTCGTGACCAGTTCATAGCTGTGAATAGACAGTTTGCTGCACCAAAGCAGACTGTGATAGAGAATGTGAACTCATGTTATACTTGGAGCCAGAGACTCATTCAGAAATGTTTCTCACTGTTGTGGTTCATCCAGCAAAAAAAAAAAAAAGACACCTGAAACTCTAACATACCCAGAGAGGATCATGCTCGACCTGATTGGAAGTGAAGTTCGTAATGTGTTTAGCTGAGGCTTTGTGCCTGTCTTGCGCCTTGGCAGAACAGTGCGTGGGTCCTACAGTATTTTTTTCCGTCTGGAGTGATGTTAGGCAGCTGCACACAGACTCAGCATGGAGTGGAACTGACTGACTGCAGGAACTTGGCTGAGGCTGTGGTGAGCTGTTTCACAACAGTGTGGTTCAGAAAGAGGTCACCTTGATGATGTGAAACCAGCATCTAGGCCATAAGTAGAGGTTTGTCACATAATCACATAATATAGTCAGAATATAGCTCATGTTAATGAGTATGAAATATTTACAATATTAGTTGTGGACACTTTTTTAAAGACCTATATCTTTTGATACCTCTGTATAATGATTAGATTTTCATTATTAAATGAAATGTGTAAACGTCAAAGCAGGGAGACCAGTTGCAATGATCAAGCTTAATGTGTAAATTCACCCTGATGTGGGTGTTCGGTCATGCTGCCTCTCCTCAGCTTTGGTTCTTCCTTCAGGCTGCGGCTCCACGAGGGGAAGGTGATCAAGGATCGACGGCACCACCTTCGGACATATCCGAACTGCTTCGTGGCCAAGGAGCTCATTGATTGGCTCATCGAACACAAGGAGGCCACTGATCGAGACACAGCCATCAAGATCATGCAAAAACTGTTAGACCAGAGCATCATTCATCATGGTAAAGCTGTGTGTGTGTGTGTGTCTGTGTGTGTGTTGTGGTTATGTAATTAAACTAAATGGATTTAGCTGCAAAGTAAATGTCCAATTTCTCAGAGTCATAATAGTACATAGGGTTAAAAGTTCCCTTACTTGCTATTTATTTATTACCATCTAGCAACATGTTTAAACTCATCCTAAACATTAATGCATGCTTGTGTGTTTTCAGTGTGCGATGAGCACCGGGAGTTCAAAGACATGAAGTTGTTTTACCGCTTTCGGAAGGATGACGGGACCTTCCCGTTGGACAGCGAAGCCAAAGTCTTCATGAGGGGACAGAGGATCTATGAGAAGTATGTACACTTGCAAACGGCTATTGAACTTCTACTCTAATACAAGGCAAGATGGTGAATAAGCATGTTTTCTTTTTTATTTAAATGAATTCTTCTGCAGTAATTTGTAGACCTGCGGTTACTTATCACATCGTGTTGTGGGGACGTTAGTTGCAGCAGTAGCTGTCACCGCACACTATCTGGTCCGATTGAAACCTTGGGAGCTTCATGGCCACTTGATGGCGAGATGCAAGCAAACCATGCACGTATCTCCTGCCTCCCTATTTGTCTCTCTTTGTGAAGGTTGCTGGGGTTGGTTGTGAACAGAATGCTGATTGTGTTGCTCGGAAAAAACTGTTGCCATTGATTTTTAGAAAATTAGTTTTAGAGGTAAACTGGATTCAGTAAGATCAGGGTGCGTAGCATTGAGCTAAACAGATTTTCAACAGTGATAAACAGGAAGTGAAAAATCAAAGCATATTGGCATTTCGACAAGGCATGACTCATTTCTCCAGAAACGAGCTGAACTTAGAGGACGGCACTAATTTCTGTTTGGGATCAGCTTTGTAGCCATGATGCTGTTTTTCTTTTGCGAGGACACTAATTGTGTCTAGAAACCCCCCTGTGTCTACGCCTCTCTCTCTTATAGTGCAACTGCAATTTTCGATTCGCACACACTTTATCATCCCCGAGTCTGCAGACACAGACAGACTTGTCTCACTATGCTTGTCAGAACACTCATTGTCAAAAGGCCTAACCCTAAACTTTTTCCCACCTTAAACGAAACCTCGTTTTAACCCTAACCCTAGAACCTAGTCTTAGTCGCCAAAACACTCACTGAATACAATAAATTGTCCTCACAAGACCAGAATGTCATAACAAAATAACTATTTACTGGATCTGCACACACACTCACTTGATGTCCTTCTATGTACAAATGTGAACAGCTTTTTGCGCCTCACACATTCACAGAGACCTATTTTTGATGTCTGTTTCTTTTACAACACACACACACACACACATGCACAACAGTTGCATAAGAGGAAGAAATAGTCCAAAGGGAGACATCTGCCGTCTCAGTTCTCAAAGCTATGTGTTTATGTAATCAGTATGGTGCAGCCCAGGACACACAGACCCCCCCACACACACACTCACACACACACGCCCATCATGCTTGCTTTGGTGGTTTCTTGCTTTGTGCTAGAGGTGCTTCATAATTACACTTATGGCTAAAGTAACAGTCCTGCATCATAAAAAAAAAGAAAAAAAACATTTTCCAGCCTCTTGTGCCAGAGTGCAAAGTGCAAATATCTCCCAACCAGGGAGGATCACTGTTCATGCTGCATGTTTTCATTATCGACACAGGTGTATGAAGAGAAGCACGTGTTTCCTTTACCTTCAGGACACACGAGCACTGATAACCTTAAACCCTGAATCTATGAATGAACATTTATAAAACAGATCACAGTGAGATATTACTTTGCACACTGTAGACGTACATTCTCTCTTTAGACCGTTTGTTTATTACCTAATTAATTAGTTTTTTTCATGTCCCTGAAGTCCACCAACTCTGAAGACACACGTGGAACCTCTAGTGTCTGCAGTTAGTTTTTAAGATAGTCAGATATAGTTAGTTGATACAGATAACCCAGCAGCAGGTGAAGCATGACTTGACTTGACCTTTCTAGCTGTGATATTAACACATGACTGTCCTCATTGTGGAGCTCTTTATACAAATACACCCACTGTACAAACAGCCGGGCACATCAGTTGACCTGCCCTACAACCAGGTATGTATCTGGTTTTTCCGTTGGAAATATAAACTGGTGCCGTCTCACACATTGATCTCCCACACTGTCGACTGTCAGATCAACATACACGAAGCCAAATATACAAACCACAGGAAGACAGCTCAGTAAGAGTACAGTAAAGTATTGTTGTTTTCTATAGTTAAAGTGCGTATAGATGCTCACATTAAACCATCAAGTAAAAATGACTCTTGATAAATGAATCCAAACAGGATATAAAGCTTTTTTATCTGGGTTATATAGTCTGAATAGTGTGTTCAGAACTGTCATCGGTGTCTTCTGAACCAATATTTGATGAAACACTGAACAAGTTAATATATAACAACTTAGTTTGCGTTTGTGTCTACGTGTTCGGTGCGAGCATGTGTGCTACGGTGGGTAAGCCACAAAGACAGAATTTCTTTTTCAGGCTACCGAAAAGCCACAGCGCAGAGAGAGCGACACAATCTTTCATTTCTAAACACGCCACTGGTTCATCTGATATTACTTAAACTGGTAACTGGTCTATTACATCAGTTGCTTCTGTTCTTTAGAGTCCGGTCTGGTGACTGAAAAGCTATGCTGAGCACATAAACAGGTCACATCTTGTCATTCCACTTAAAGTTAGCATAATCTATTTGTATATTCTACGGCCTTATGTAATACTAAATATGCTAATATTCAAAGAACACTGTTTTAGTTTAAGTACAATATTGGGGTCAGTCTGTTTGAACAAGGTCTGTTGACTTAACATGTTTAGCATTGTGTACACAGTCAGGCCTCATGAAACATAATGTGCAGTTCTTTTGCGTTTTATATCAATCACGAGTTTGTTAACCTGTAGCAACAACCACATTGGAACCCCCTCAAATAGGTGGTCATCATCTGAATCCCCTTCAGGCCTCCATGGTGAGAAAGCGTACCGAGCATAACCAATTGTAATTTATTTCCTTTTTACGCCCAAAGCACGCTGCGGGATGAATCATGGATGTGCGGTGCCTCACTGGCATCTCGTCGGATGACTGTGTGCAAGTGGTGCAACGGGGAAAACTACCTTTGTTAGTTACAAACTCATCAAGTGATTCTGGAACGCAGCAAATGCATTAAGGTGTAAAAACGCCCTCAGTCTTGTGTTGACTTCACAAGCAGTACTGGATGTTCACGTCTGGCCACTTCCTTTATTACATCTAATGTGTGGTTCTATTTTTTTTTTCTCAATATGGTGACACTATGGAACCAGGTTTAATAAGAATGAAATTTGTCTGCAGTTTTTTATTAAGCTTAATTTCATGTATTAGAATCCTAATTTGCCTACATCAAAGCATCATCTGTCTCCACTGACTTCTATAAGCAATAGACACACCGATGTCTGACCCATGACATACTCTGCTAACTTTATGCAGTACCTATCACATACAGATGACTGAAACAAACAAGCCTAGTTATCTGTTAGCTGTCAACATTTAGAGAAACACACGTCTTTATGTTGTTGGTGAGCCTCAGGTGATTGTGGAATACATATGAATCTGGAGCCAGAAAGGTAAACACGCACACCTACCATCACTACTTAAGCTTGCAAATTATGCACCGTTGTGTCTTCTATTTAATTTATTATAAAACCTTGCCATGTTAAATTGTGTTAGTGCCAGACTGTTTATTCCTGCTAGCAGCTGTTGGCCAAACACTCAAGGAAGTTAGTGGTTCCTACTAACTGCTTCCTTCCTGTTTTAACTGTTTATGTTACAGTAGTAAACTTAGCTTTGAGACATGTGAGTGGGATAAGTTTCCTCTTGTAACTTGTCAATACAACAAACCGAATTGTCAAACTGTCCCTTTAATCTTGTAATTGCCAGGGAGCTGTGGTTTTCTATTGGTTAACTGATCTAATAAGATAATCTGGTGTGAATTTATGAGAAATGTTAGGTTTACACAGTTCTGCAGATTATTTGTTTGCCGAAAGTCCAATGTAAAGAACGATTCTGCGATTTTTGAGTTGTTTGAGTGTTCAGTGTGTTTTTGTGTGTCAGTGACAGGTGTGAATTTATTGTTGGAGACGGCAGTACAGAGAGTGAGAGTCAGCGGTTTTTGTTCAGTGCATGTTTGTACATGTCTGTTTTTGTTTGTTCGAGCCTGTCATCTGGTTACTTAATGTAATCACTGACTATTCGAAAAGACACACATCATGAAATAAAACTGTGAAAGAAAAGCAAGATGCATATTTGTTTCCCCGCTGGTTAACAGAAGCCTTTTTATTTCTACTGCAAAATACTTTTATATCCATGTGAGCTGCATCCATTATCAGATTCTGGTGCTAATTACTCTACCATGGTACTTTGTAGTTTTGGTGTATGAGGTCCTAGGGATTATCTGAACTTAGGTTTATGAGTCACTCTCTGTGTGGCAGTGTTGCAGTGTAGTATTTGTGCGTTTTCACTGCAGATTACAGGGTGGAAAAGTGGGCAGAGCGGCTGGTTTGGCTGATCTTTTCCTCTTTCCCACTTTTTGCAATAACAGCATTTTACTAAACACAAATACCATCTCTTGGATAATTAAACAGTACTAGAGGGTTATGTTACACAATAACTATCAGTTGTGAATGTTGTAAATGTATAAACGTCAGCTAAAGCAGTGCTCTATAATATGCACTTTTTATACTAGATGCAGTAAACCATAACTCCTGCACTAAATACACTAAATCAATTAGAAATCGATTTCTAATTCAACTAAGCTCTGTGTTTGCACAGTTTGTTTTTAAATGCAAATACTATAAAAATATGTACGCTCTTATTTTTCTAAAACTTCTTCAGGATGATGAACACGGAGAACAACCTCTTACAGACGCGGGAGGAGGAGGGCGGCACATTTGAGCGGACATTGGTCGCCTCCGAGTTCATCAACTGGCTCCTACAGGAGGGGGAGATGGCAACCAGGGAGGAGGCAGAGCAACTGGGACGGAGGCTCCTTGAACACGGCATTATTCAGCATGGTGAGGAGGACTGGGACTATTGTTCCTACTGTCTGCAACTTGCTACTTTAAAACACACACTTTGTTAATTCAGAACCTGTTCTCGTCCACTCTTAAAATTAATTTCACGTCATGTCGGTCTCATGACCTATGTCATACACACTGGGATGGTATTTTACCTGGCTTGATTTTCTGTGGGTGTGTGCTGGTCTGACCTGACCTGACTCGCAGGGCTATATTCGATACTGAGTAGAGTTACAGAGTGTTGCTAAATGATAAACACGGGTAAAATGTAACCTGAATGCCAGAAGCTCCAAAAGGTCAGCAGGTTTTCCTGGCTGCAGGGCTGGGACGCCTCGCTGTCATGTTATCTGTGATTACACACTTGTTTTATGTGACTGAGCCTGCTTATAGTCTTAGCACAGGGGGAAGAAGTACATAGGCCCTTTACTTAAGGGTAGTTTGACTTAATTATAGTACATGAGTTAATGTTCTTTAGTGCAATTATATAGAAAAATCTTATAACGGCAGCTACATTCCCCAAGAGGCATAAAAGACGTTCCTAATAATTCATGATCCATTAATCCTAAAATTTAGAACACCCAAATCATTCTTATTGTTATTGGCCCATCGTGAACAGCGTCTCAACATAGTTTTCTGCTCAGTACGTATCTTTCTAAAAACTCGTTGTGGTTTATGGAGAGAAAAGTGCTTTTGTCATTTATTTTAGGGGAACATCAGACCTTCTGTGTTTTGTTCGCTGTAATCAAACATGCTACCACATGGTGTGAATGTGTATTTGCCACCCCTGGTTAAATTGAGCCAATTAAACCCCAGCTGTTTGAATGCTGCAGTCATCACCTCTGATAGTCCAGAAGAGTGTCTGACTGAAAAGATTCATTGTCTTTTAAACCTTACCTGAAAACCTTACATTAGCTCAGCGTGTGTTTGTGTGCGTGTGTGTGTGTGTGTTTTGTTCCAGAGGGGAATTCTGCTGGGTGAACACATGACATGAAATGTGATTTGATGCTGGTGTCTGTGCGTGGACTCTGATTAAATTATTTTATTTATTACTGCATCTTACATTCTAATCTAGTGGTACACAAGGTACTCAAACAAAGCTCGGCGTGTGGGGCTACTGATCAAAATACAACTGCTGGACATAATGTTTCACCATTAGCACACGCTGTAGCTCTGTGTGTGTTGTCCTTTAGTTAGAGTAATACAGAGCTTCCTGTTGGCCTCACAGAGACGTCATCCCTATGGAAACGGCACTGGAACAGCACCAGTGTTATATGGATGACGCTGTATAAGGACTTTGCACCAAACATGTTGTTGTTCGTCGGGGGACTGATTGAAAATAATTAAGGTTTTATAGACCGTGTGTTTATAGGCCCTCAGCTGCCATTAGAAACACAACATAAAGACAGCAGCGAGTGAGATAAGTGGACAGTCTACATTCCTGCTCTCTGCTCTGCTGGTAAGAGGTCGTGCATTCAGACGTGTAGTGGTATAAACAGCGAGTCTGGATGAATCTGCGTTGTGTTTGGATAGTGTGCTTACTGGGCAACAGAGAGGAAGATGTTTTGCTGTCCTATGTGTCAGACAGAGAGATTTCAGAGGATACACACAATCAGTACATATTTCAGATGAGCAGATCACACAAGGGAAGAACAAGGGTAGATGTAAATCAAGATAGTTTCTGCCGCAAGATCCTCCTGAATCAGATTAGACCAAGAGAAATGGGACTTTAGTGTTTAGTGTGATACGTCTGCTTTTTCTTTTGTCAGACATTCATCAGTGTAGAATTATATCTGAACTATACATTCTTGGGTTTAGCTTTAATGCATAAAAAATGCATAGAAAAAGCTCCTATCCACTATAAAATGGGAAATTACAAATATAATAACAAAACTATAAAGAGGAGGTTGAAAAAATACATGAAAGCAAACCTGTAAAAATGTAAGTTGAATTATTACATAGTTTCATAGATGAAATGTACCTACTCTGTATATCACATACTCATCATTTTATCTTTCAATATTCCCAAACTATTTTGACTGTCTTTTCCTATCTCTGTTTTCAGGAAATATTTTTACATAACAGTGAAATAGGGGCAGGGACAGTTTAATCTGACACTGACAGATTATTGTGCAAAACAAAACTGGTAGCGATTCAGTTCAGTTGGGTTTTAAAGTTATAGAAGTTTGTTTGTTTGGTGCTGCTCACTTGAGTTTAAAGTTTTCCAGGTTCAGTAGCTGAGCTCACGAACCTCGAAGGTTTCAGTTTGCTGATGTGTGTGAGCATGAGACAGTAGATGACCACCATGTAATATACATTAACCAGGATAGATCTGATGCCAGTGAAAATGCAGCACAGTGTTGGGAACATTTATATTTCTAATCCCATCTCCTACTGTTTGCTTCTATTTAGTCTTCCACTGTTTGTTTCTTCTTCATCACCAGTCAACAACAAGCATCACTTTGTCGATAGGCCCCTCCTCTACCAGTTCAGGATGAATTTTCGGCGACGGCGGCGATTGATCGAGCTTCTTCACGAGCGCAGCCGCTGCATCCCGGAAAGCCACGATAGCCCCTTCTGTCTCCGCAAACAGAACTCGGATGGAGGCAACACCAGCTTCCTTTCAGGTATTTGTGGCACCACACGCACAAAAAGAATTTGTGTAAAATAAGTGAAACTGTCAATCTTCAGTTTGAACCTGACAGAACCATTTAATCTGTCAACAGTGTCTATTTTCTCATTTTCCAAGCAAACAAACATCAAACATTGTGTGATTCCAGCTCCTCACATCAGAGGATTTGCTGATTTTCTTTGACACAAAATGTAAAAAACGAAATAAAATAGTTTTTACAGTTTTTCCATCTTCCCATCAAAGCTCTAGTGCCAAATATACCCCTTTTCCTTATCTTCTATTGACAGACGTACTGTACCCACACTCGCCCACATGAGAAGTGGTGTCCTTGGTTGTATCTGGCGTTCAGTGATAAATCAATATTTGAGTTGCTAAACAGAGGAACATGTTTCAAAACTCTGACTCTGATGATGTTGTCCAGTTGAGTTGACCTAAAAATATAAAAAAAGCAACAGGTTTGGTGTAAAGGAGTCCAGTCTTGATGATTCTTTATGGCTGTAAGAAGACTGTGCGTATGTGTTGAAGCATTTGTCTGTTTTTAGTACTCAGAGGATGTTCAGGTTTGTGGTTCCTTTCCATCAACATTCTACCTTTAGTCGAACGTGTCTCTCTGTCTCCGTCTGTTTCAGTGAGTCCCACTAAAGAGATAAAGGTGGTGGTCGGAGTTCGTCGGAGCAGCATGAGCAGCAGCTGTGGCAGCAGCGGTTATTACAGCAGCAGCCCTACACTCAGCAGCAGTCCACCTGTCCTCTGCAACCCCAAATCTGGTACGATGACGTGGACGCAGAGTCTAGTTCGTGAATGGTGTCACTTTGTGTTTTCAGACAGTGCAAATCCATCTGTATTGTTCACATCATACTGTACCACGTTGATTCGTGGACTTCTGGACCACACCGGACTTCTTTCTTGTTAGCTTAAAACATTTCACCACTCATCAAAGAAGCTTTTTTAGTTTGAGGAAACCTCAGATTTCGTTAAATTTGAGACAGATTTTGTCTAAGGTCTCTGCCACCATAATAAAATTCCACCTCTAACCCTAAAACCTGGTGTTAATCCCAAAAACATTCTTTGAACTTGTGAGGACCGGTTAAAATGTCATCGCCGGGATAGTATTTGAATAAAAAGAAAGGAGCACCCGCACAGACGTGTGGTGCACACCCCCTGTGTTTCACATTAACCTTGGTAATTGTGTATTTAATGTGATATAAGATAATGAATCGGTTCACACTGTACAGAACTTCCCATGTGAATGAGGAATTTTCCTTCATGTCATTTCTCTTATGCAATTATGAAGCCAGACGGATGAAAAGAAATGATATGAAATAAAAATGGCAGATGATGAGGTAGTAAAAATAAGTTGTATTTATATATAAGTCGAGGATGAATTCAAATCCATGTCTGAGACCTAAAAGTCCAGTTAAAGCCTGGATCATGTGAAGTGAGCAGGACAAAGTGGAAGGGAGGGGAGGGGGACCTACAATATACTGTTTCAGGAAGCAGCAAGCCTCCAAGCCCCATCAGCATGAGACCAGCTCCTACACACACACAAACACATGCATACTCACTTTTTAACTCACAATGCTATGTCTTTGTGTTTCAACCTGTGTGCACGAACATGTGTGCACACGTGTGTCTTACAGCATGGTAGCAAATCACATTTTGTGCTGTGCGTTTCTCCCAAAAGTTCTGAAGCGACAAGTGAGTCCAGAGGAGCTGCAGACACCAGGAGGACCGTTTCTAAAGAAGACATTTACAGTACGGCAAACGCACACCGCTGACAAAGAGTACTTCAGCACAGATGCCTTTATATGTGTACCCACGTATTCACAGTCTGTCTGTCTCGGTCTCTCTCTTACACACACACACACACCCGCAGCCCTTGTAGGTACATGACACAGGCCTTTCAGGTCATGTGGAGGCAGATAGGGCATGTGCACCTGTGCACACAAACACACACATACACACACAAACACTTGGCAGAACAAAAACCACCAAATCAATCCAGTAATTGAAACATTAATTTACAGACATGATTGCACAATGTGGACTCTTGACTTTTGTGAACTGTACATGGTGAAAGCTACACTTGTTAGCCATAGCCAAACATCTTTGGTAGAAAACTTCTGGCTCTGATTGAACACACAGCATGTGCACAGCAAACAGTGAGTCATATTGTATCAACATTTGATGCGTTCTCGCTGTTTCTCAGATTGTTGGTGATGCTGTGGGTTGGGGCTTCGTGGTGCGAGGCAGCAAACCATGCCACATCCAGGCTGTGGATCCTGGTGGTCCTGCAGCTGCTGCTGGCATGAAGGTAAGAAAGGAAGATGCAGGGAAGCCCTGTAAATACACTTTTTGACATGCTCTGGAACAACATGCCTCTGTTGTAAAGAGAAGAAGTGCAAGATAAAGACTTAGTTCCCGTAGCTTCAGCCTGCATGAAGAGGATGGTTGGGACATACAGTAGCTGAAAAAGCAAGAAACATGTTGTCGGAGGAAAGAATAAAAACGGGGTAATGGTGACTTTGCTGCCACAGCTGGACTGAAGGTATGTAAGCGGAGTGGCAGCAAGGAATCCTGAGAATGCAGAGCATAGCAACTTCTAACCACAACATGGAGAGGGGGGAGAGAGCAGGAGAGACCAGGGAGTGAACGAAAGAAGCGACAGGAGCCAGAGGGAGGAGAGGGAAGAACATGGAGTTTTTAAGTATATAAAGGTTGTTTAACTTTAATAATAAGCTGGTGGTCACTTTCTGCTGCCTTAAAGTTAAGTGTGGACGACGATGAGGAAGAAGATAGACTTAAAGAAGCTTAAGTCTTGGCAATGAAAGAGGAAGCAGTCAGTTGAAATTATACCACTTCTGCTTTGGTCACTGTTAACTCGTATAGGTGCCCTCACGACGTTTGTGTGTTTAGGGTTGTGTCCTAAAACCTTATACACCTAATAGGAGACAAACATACACCAGTCTCCCTCGTTTTAACGTTGTCAAAACCAGAGAATTAGGTTGAGAGATATAAGGTTCATCGACGTATCATCATTATACATCAGTGTGTGCTGTGGCCTCACCAGTTAACTTGAATAGGGGTTACTGTGGTGCCTCGAGTTCCTAGAAGTTTAGTCTGGTTCCACCTCCCCTGAGGGTTTATTGGTGTATTTAGGAAGCAACACTTAGTCAAAGGTATAAAACATCCTCTGTTTCATCTCTGTTATGATCCAAACACTTATGTAACTGTCCAACACGTCGCTCTTAGAACTACTTTTATTGCACTTTTTTGAGGCAGCAAGTAGAGCGGGGGGTGTGTGTGTGTGTGTGTGTGTGTGTGTGTGTCTCTGATTTCATGTACATTTGTACATCCTGTACTTTGCTGCGTGCTTGCACACTGTTACACCACTATGTGAGTGCTGAACAATATGTTCTGTTACCGTATCTTAGCAACATAAATAAAATCGTGTCTTAATCATATTAACGATCTTTGATGAATCTATCATTGGAAAGAAAATGTGTGGAAAAGATAGTTTGCTGTATGAGACAACGGCAACACAACAGAAGTCTCTCTTGGAGTTTTTTTATTATGCTGAAGAAGCACAAACTTTTGACACATGCAAAAAATAAAAGATGATTTAATCATCTGACCCTTTCTTAAAGGAGCAGTTACACATTTTTTTTACGCACTCTTGTTTGTTACTGAGTTTTGTTGTCAGCGTGTGGTGTCCAAGACACATTGTCTCCAGGTTGTCTCGTGTTGCGTTTGGGGCAGGTCAACTTCTCAGCGGCTCGCTGTCGTAGCCTCTGGTATTATCTGGCAGCGAGTCTCTGACGTGGCCAAGCTTTTCAAGTGTGAACTGTTTAAGGTCATGTCACAGTATCTCCATCAGATGTACAGTAGATCTGTATTTTGACTAGGCCACTCCAAAACCTCAGAAAAGGTTGAAATCATCATAGAAAAACTGCATTTCATGTTTACTTGTGTTATCTTTGTGTATCTTACTTGTGCTATCTTTGTGAAAATACTTTTTCACAGAACTGTACAGTGTTAACATTTCTTCAAAGTGGTGTTTCCTTTGTGCTTTTTGGTGCCATATTTTGCTCATACAGGCTGTCCTGTACTTTGTATTGGGAGGGTTCCAGTGCTGTGCACCAGTTAGCGTAGCGTAGGTCTGTGGTGAAGATTCTTGTTCCCCAAAGAAACAGAAATTACATCTCTCGACTGTTCAATCGCAGCAAATGAGAGAGGGAGAGAGTTTATTTATTTAATATATAGATGGTTTATAGACAATTTATTTAAAAAATGATTGCACCCCAGCGCCCTATATTGACGGGTCTGAATACATTTTAAAGCCACTGTAAAGTCTTTACTACTGCATCTGTAGTGTCACACAGAAGATAGATGATTTCTTTTATCGTATGATTGTTGTAATTTATTCGCATCAAGAAAGCAACAACCTTATTAAAAAAATGAAGACTAAAACTAATAAACTCCACAAGTGGTATACATTCAAGCTGTACCTTCAATCTTCGAGTCCTCCACTACCTGACTTATTTCCTGAAGAGCAAATATCCTCTGTACATCCAGCCAGCATGGCCTCTTAACGTATTGTTCTCTGCCAGCTCCTGTCTCTTTCCTTTCTGTGTGTGAGAATCATTTTTAACCCTCAGAGCGCAAGGACCATTCAGTCCAGTTGGGCCCCAGCCAAGACTAACAACCTCACAGCCTGAAAGGGGAAAATCATCAGAAAAGGAGGGGGGGTTGTTGAGAGACAGTTAAAGAGGTTGAATGAAGCCCAGTGGAATTGAGCAAGAAAAGAAGAAGAGAGGAAGAGAGTGATTTCAGACGTGTATAAAGGAGAGAACTTATGTGACAGGCTGCAGAGTTTCAGATGTGAAATCCGCTGATGTGCAGGATTAACCGTTTGGGTCTCTCTATCGCTCTTAATCTATCTTTCCACTTATTCTTTGCCCTTATTTAATCCCTCCTTTCCTTAAACCATTAAGCTTGTGAGACAAAAAACTAACTGTTAACATATCTGTCTGCATGTATGGATTTTTTTTTCAGTTTTGTTTATTATACAAATGTATGTAAGGAACAGTCAGGGTTTAAATAGCTGCTTCTCCATGTGTCATATTTCCTGAGTACCAGTGAAGCACATCTGTAATAGTTTTTCCTCTTTTCCATCGTCGCTCACAGTCTACATCTACACTACAATACAGTTTCTAAATAATGATGTGCCTTGCTCTGTTTTTGGGAGCCAATAATCTGTGTGCTTGTGTCTGTGTGTGGCTGCGTTTGAGTGTGTGCTTGTGTAATAGCCAAACCACAGGAGCAGCACTACCAGCATCATGTTGCTAGATCAGCAACTGGTAGGCAGCTCTCACAGCCAGCCGTATCTGTATCCGTTGAGTTGGAGCAGTGATTAAATAACGATAAGGGACGTGGGGACCAGGCAGGGCAGGGGGAGCTACTGGAGCTTGGCTGTCGTGTTATACTATGTGCAATTTAGCTGCAGTTAATGATTTATCAGTTAGCGCTGTGACCATGATGACCATGTTGGAATTTCTGCCGTGGCCCCCTGAAACCTTCTCTGGTAGAATTAAACTAAATTATCAATTATTTTTCTTGTCTGTCGATCTTTCTCTAGGTGTGTCAGTTTGTGGTGTCAGTGAACGGACTGAACGTCCTCTCCCACGACTACAGGACAGTCAGCAACCTGATCCTGACCGGGCCCAGGACAATCGTCATGGAAGTGATGGAGGAGGTATAGCTTTGAAAAGAGCAACACAAGAAAGCTTTGTAGAATAGAGCAAACAACAGCGACAGAGAAACGCGGACAACTTGAAATGCAGCTCAAACTCTCAGAGTTCCACATCATTCGGACAGGGTGGATGAGAAACAGCATGTTCACGATTTTCAACGCACAAATGAGGGAAAGTGCAACAGCCACCACTTGGATAAATGGCGCCCCGCCTGTGCCCACAAAAAACTTTCAGTCCTAATGAAGGCACATGCGGAGTGCCTGTTTTTGTTTGATTTCTCAACCCAAGAGCCGTCACGGATAAGCTGCCGAACACGAGCTTTCAGTTTAAGCTGAAAGACTAACAATGAGGAAGAATATTTAATGCTGACACACTCTGTGACCTCTGCCCTAGTTTGTTTTCCACTGGACTGAAGCTCCTGACAGCTCAACACTGCCCTCTGCTGTGGAGAACAGGAGGACGCAACATTTCTAATTACATACGGCACATGTCATGTCTACGGTGCCAGTATGTTCAATAGATTTTTGGAACCACGTTGTTAAAGAGAAAAAAAGACACATGTCACGTGAAAACCTACTGGGAATTAATAACCAAATTGAGTTGATTTATTTGCAGCAGCTAGTAATGTGTGAGTGTACAGAGGAGGAGGGTCAGCGATGAACAGCCTGTGTCACTGACATGCACAATTTCTAAATAGTTAGAAAAGACTTTATGCACAAACAACTAAAGTGAAGAAGCTTTGCTTTAAAATCAATGTTTTATTAGATTCACTAAAACTACTACAGCACTAAGAACACAGCATAAGAATTGCTTGAAGAAACTATTAATTAAGCTGGACTACGTCATATCTTTTTAGATAACTGCTTGTTGTAACAAAGCTCATTATTCGTAAGCACTTCAGAGATCAGCAGAGAGCTGGGATAGGTTATAGCACTTATAACCTAGAGACGTTAAGCTCTCTGTGACTGTGCGTGTTCCATATAACATCTAGAATCAGCAAACAGAATATAATGACATTTTAAATATAGTATCTAAATATTTTTTCATGTTTATTAAGGGGTAGAAGGACTTCCTGTATATCAGCACTTCAAAGACATTTTATATCTGACAGAAGCACTTAGGCTTTCTTGTCTAGAATAAGATTCTAACTTGAATATGTATACGTACATTTAAGTAAGTATGTATATATATATATATATATATATATATATATACACTTTGTGATTACACAAAAATTGTGATTTATACAATAATTAACATGATGAATTTCATTTAAAAATAAGGACCCGAATCCTTTTATCTTATTATCTGTATTGGTGAATATATGTCACATTTTATTACAGTAGAAGAAGTCACGACAGAAAATGCAGTGCAGTAAAGTTTTAACTACAGCGTAATGGAGGTTTTTTGGGCAGATAAAGTTGTGCCAAGGTAACTGAAAAGAAAGATTTTAGTACAGAACATTTGTTTATAAAGTGGGAGGGCTGGGCGAGGTGGGTTTGATTTCCAGTGTCATGCTACTGTGGCTTGATTCCCGAAAGTTGTATCTTGTAGCTTTAATGAGCACGAGGATGTTGAAATGAGACGTTGAAATGAGACGCCCAAGTCTTTTTTCCAATGGCAGCATAAATTTACTGCACGTTTTCAGATACTAATATCAAAGGGTCAATCGCAGTAACACATCTGCTCACTTATAAGAGTATGCAGACGTTCAGACAGAAGGAGAATCACCGAGCTCACAGAGAAAACAATGAAGTGAGTCAGTAAGTGTTGTTTTTTTCTTTAGATGACCCACAGAAGAAAAAGGATCAAATATGTCCGTAGAGTCTAAAATATTATAAAATATAATGAACTGTGCCATCGTGTTCATACACACTTACATGAAAGTATATATTTGAACCTATTTATTAATAACACAAACGAGAGCATGAATAAGAGATGCTCATAGTCCTCAAACAGTATGTGTCTGTGATTCATGGTTCACTGTCTGCTTCATTGATTATACAGTACATTTAAACTAATACTTAAAAAAGGTTTTCTCTATCTTATATTCAGGAAATCTTTGCAGCTGCACAGCGTAATTAACACACGCTGTAGTCCGTCACAGTAAACTGCCTCCATGTGTCGGAAGTGAATTCTCCAGTGACCGTTTTATTGCTTTTTTTCCCCAGTGTGCTTCGATGCTGTGAGCAGTGAAATGCGTGGTTCCTGTAAATCTGTGCTTACATGGCTTTATCTTATAATCTGGAGCGCTCCTTTACTCTATTCACTCCTGAAAAATCACTTCAGAGGTAAAGTAGATTTGGGCCTTAAAGGCCTTTGTTTCCACATGATTTCTGCACCGCTGTCACCAGGAGAACAACTTCAGAACAGAAAAAATTGAAAGACAAAACACACGAGACATTTTGTTTCTGTTCTCACCAATGTTGTCAGGTCATGGTGTTAGATTTCTTACAGTAGCTTTCATGACAAAATCCATGTCTTACTTCAAACTGGAGACATGAGTGATTCATGAATTAAAGGTTTCCATTTCAAGTTCCTTTTTTATTATTTTCCCAGCAACAGTTTTTAACTCAGTATTTCTTCATCACTGTTTGGAAAATGTGATATCATGGAAAGGCTGTTCCCCTGTTCAACAGGACACCAATAATTTGCCTTAACACGTCATTTTGCTGCTAATCACTGCTAGTTCATTTCACATCTTTGTGTAGTGAAAGTGCTCATTGTACGTTGTGATCATGCTTCAGTTCTATCGACAATCATTGTTAACATTAGTTTCCACTAAATGTCTTTCTTCTACATTGTGCTGTCATTCTTATCCTTCATCATTTCTGAGTCATTTAACTAAAAGCATTTTTTTTTTTGGTTTGTTCACCTCATGAGGCCAGAGTGACGGCCTGGGATATGTTCAGCGGGTACAGCTGTGCTTTCACTTTCTATGCTATCGGAGTTTGAAGGTTTGAAGACAGTATAAGCTCACACAGTCTGTGCAGCTAAAGCTCATGCTGATGTTCTAATGTATTAAACAGTTAAGTGTATAATGATCAACTGATTTGATCTTATCTCTGCGTTTTCTCTGAGTCTGTGCATTTGATAACCAACATATGTTCAGCTCACATTTGGCAGGGAAGCAGGAATTTTATGTCAATAAAAATCATGTAAAAATATTAACAGACATGTGATTTTTTTTTTCTTAATTTGCCATGTAAATGGTAAATGGTCTGCACTTATATAGCGCTTTTCTACCTAGTCTGGTACTCAAAGCGCTTTACACTGCTTC
>JAUMHF010000008.1:12294408-12326600 GCA_032359275.1 Microctenopoma steveboyesi
TTTCCCTACTTAGGCTACTGCCCCCGCGACCCGATCCCGGACCAAGCGGAAGATAATGGATGGATGGATGGATGGAAAAGTTGCTTTTGAATATTCTACGCTGGATTGTGCTATAGAAAATAATGTGAACCAGACCTGGAAAGGGGAAAGAACTATCCAACCATCCGCCATGCTAGCAGCTCAGTAAAGCTTTAGGAGTGGTCAGTGGTTTAGCAGGTATAATGTTTACCACGTTACCCAGGGCGCCGTCTAGAGGGGCCAGTGTGGGGCACAGGCTCTTAGAGACGAAGCACATTTTAAAAATCATTAGAAATGTAGAAATGTAATAATGAATTTGCATATTATTAATGATAGATCCCGATAAGTACTCACAATTTTTTTAAATGAAATAAAAACAGTGTATAAAAAAATCTAAATGCTTATTTAGCTCTTTAAGCTCTTTTCTTTTCTGCCCCACTAGGCAATTAATAAATATGAGTCTTTAGAAATATTAAGACAGTTTGCTACTGCTGTGCTATTGAACCGAGATGGTGAATAGTAACATCATGTTAACATTTAATAATCAGCACTGAGCACAGGTACACCTGAGGCTAATGGGAATGCCACTAGTTTTTTGGCACTAGCTGAAAGATGAAGCGATCACCAAGGTTATAACAATTTATCCAGAGGGGATTTTTTTTTTCCTGAGGCAAACATAACGTGTATAGAATTTCATTTCATAGCAATCAGTTCAATAGCTGTCAAGACGTTTCACTTAACACCACAAACGTGAGGCTCATAATGGTGCTACAGGTAAACTCATGTCCAAGCTGCTGTAGGATTCATCCTCTGGGGAACATTTCGCTGTGGACCGAAGTAGTGCACTAAACAATCAGACAGCCAGCATGCGGTGACACGGTTAAACATCTCTGTGCACAACCTAGAGGACAAGACAGAGGATGAACCCACTGTGCATGTAAATGATCTTGGGTCATAAACGTTGAACAGCTGTTTGTTGTCGTTAATATAGAGAATAGTATTTTCTTCTTACACGTGAGTTAATCACCTCTGTGCATATGTCCTGCTGTGATGATTTGTAGGACCTCAGGAGCTGTTAGGCTGGTAGTAGTCTGGGAACAGCAGGCCTGGTACCAGATGACAAGACGTCTAATAACTGTGACTGGTCTGACTAATCAGTAGGCTATAGTCACTCCAGTCCACGGCTGCCCTCATATTAACCTCCTGCTTGTTATTAACACAGAGCTCAAGAGCTGAGAGCTTGTGCGTCCAACAGAAAATGTGTCGACTCTATGTGAACTCATGCAGGTCTTGACAAACAAAGGAATCAGCTCGTCGTGTGTGAATGACGCGGTGGTTTAGTTTGTCCTTCACTGTGGCACATATGTTCCAAGTTATCTTTACATCTTAAAAATGCATACTCAGGTGTGTGCCTTCGTGCACAAACACACACACACACACACACACACACACACAGGGAAAGAAAATGCAAAGTCAGGGGGGTGGGGGTCTGTTTAAATGTCACAGTACGTCTGATTTGAGGACGACAATCAAACATTTAACATCCACATCCTTTTCATATTAATAACAGTTCCACTATGCTTCATCTCATTCTCGCTGATTGATGCTGTGCATAACTATTCATCTTTCACCCAGCTGAAGATTAAACATGCTTTGATAAACACAAATGATGGGGTTCCTATTTCCTGGGAGAAATCCTCTGATGCACTGGAAGCAATCCGTTCTATGTATTTCAGGTCAACAATTGTGGCTTGTTTGGAATAATTACAAGAAGGTAAAGGAAATACAAGAGGCTGCAGCAGAGTTTGATCATTTTTATTATTACAAAACGTTGGTCCAGTGCAAACAGAGAGGCTTAAACATCAGTAGAGGGACAGCATATCTCCAAATATGTCATTGAAATCAGCAAAACATCAATTTACACAGCGTATTGTTGGTAAAAATATGTATGAACGACTACAGCTTTATTTAGAGAATAGGAAATGTGTTTTCTGTGGCTAAACCTCCCTAAACCATCTCACTGTCAGGCTGAGTATAATTGTCTGTCTTTTCCCTCCATATTGTCTTCTCATGCTCTACAGTCCAGGTTTTCTAAATGTGAGATCCGTCAAACGTCTGTCACAGCTGAACTAAACTGCACACGTTTTTCTAATTCCTGTGCCTTTTACACACTTGTATGCAGACTAGTCTGGGAAATCAGTTTTCTTTTCCTACATTTTTATGAATTGAGGAAATTTGATATAACTGTAAAATAGTTCTTGAATGTATTTTTTAAAGATATACGAATTAACAGAATCGGCAGAAGACTTTTTTTCTCACAGCAAAGAAATATTTGTTGCAGTGCATGACTTTAAAAAGGCCTGAATAATCAGAGTCGTGCCATATGGCGCTGAGTTAAATGACCTGTGGATCAACCCTACCATGTAACTGATGCATTTTTTCAACAGCATCACAGCTGGGATGGACGGCAGGCAGAAGGGAGGTGCACAGATTAGGAGTAAAAAAAGAGAGAAAGAAGGAAAAGTGGATGCAAAGATGCAAAGGCGAGAGGACACAAAGAGAAACAGAGACATGCAAATAGAACGGCAACACCAGCAGTTCATCCGTCGGGCAGGTGTTTGGGTCTGCATTGCCGGTGCGTCTGTAGAGAGCGGCTGTCAGTCATCACGCATCTGGGACAGCAACAACTCAGAATACAAATTTAAACCATTAATGATATAACACATTATTTTAAACTTTTGGTTTAAGCCACAAATACTCCAAACTTACACACAGCACAACTTCTTTGTGTTATATTGGTTTTGGTCTTGTTAATTTGTCCTTTTATCAATAATTTGTCTGTTGTTAAAGGTGATTAGATACCACTGATTTTCACTTGTTTGCCATGTCACAAGATGTCACATCAATCCATTCAATAGTTGTCCTGGGTTGTGAGGAAAATGAAGTGAGGTTGAGCATTTGAAGCAAAAGAAAAAGTGGTGCACCTCTAACTAAAATGTTATCAAATTGCAATTTCCCCTAAATGTTTTTCGCAGTTGCAGTTTAGTTTGAAAAGAACAGGACCTTTTTCAGGAGAACGGGTCGCAGTAGCAGCACAACCAGTGCGCATCAGAAAATGAGAAAGGAAATACATCCCCTGGTGAATTAAAATACAACTGGAGTGCCACATTTGTCATTATCAATGCAGACCTGATAGTTTATCCGTAGATTCTAGGTCACAACATCCTGCCGTGCCTGTGTGTAGCAGTGTCTGTGTGTACTGTATTTATATGATGTGTGGTCTGTTGCATTAAGACAAAAGTGGAGGACAGAAGGACAGGAAGGGAGGAAGAGGCTGGGGGACGCAAGAGGAGGAAGACAAGGTAGACAGAGAATCTGTATTCACTTGATTATAGTGTTTATGACATTGGGACAGTTGTTCAGCTGAGGCATGCAGTTGAGTGTGTGTGTGTGTGTGTGTGTGTGTGTGTGTGCAGTGCCCCAGGGACACACCTGGAGTGCAGCTATTTATTGTTTCATGTCTGCGAGTCCACTGGCACATATCACCAGCCTCTGTTTCCCATGACTCCCGACCCTCCTCCCCCCTCAGGGCAAGTCACAAAGTCACTTCAGCAGCAGAGGAGCTGGGAGTAAAACAGGATTACACAGTGAACTCAAGCCACAGTTACACAGTCCTGCACAAATCCAGATTTCACTGTTGCTTTTGTGAAAATTTGTTTTTTTCAAAATGCCTTTAATTTAAAATGTCACCTGGTGATTTCCTCTCCTTTTGGATGGGTTGGAGTTAGGGGTAGGGATAAAGTAGCCATAATACCCTTTGTTTCAACAATCCAGAAACTATTTGTTGTAAATGTTACTTTCAGTAACATTTCCTACTAGTTCTAGTACTAGAAAACATCCTCTAAATGTTCTGAGGACATTTGTGAATGCAAAGTTTTTTGGGAACATTGCAGCAATGTGTTCAGTTTAACAAATCACAAACATTTGGACTACCTTCAGAGACCGCTGTGTAATGTTTTCTGATAACATTTAGACAATGTTAATGAAAAAAACCACTGAACCTTTTCAGAACATCTTCAGTGGCACGTTCCTCAGAAACATTCAGGTTTTGTTGAACACTTTGAGATCTTTGTGGAGATCAATGAGAGCAAAGTTGAGTGTTATTGAAATGTTCTGTCTTTTCTCTTCCGATTCTACTGAAGACATTATCAATATAATATGTTTTAATCACATTAATTTGTCCAAAAACAGACAACGAGTCAACAAATACTAACAAATGAAAAAATAAGAAACCTGTCTGTCTAAAACGTTTAATCTCTGGTAACTCTGTGTCTGTGGAAATGCGATTGTTTGGTTTGTAAATCAAACTTTGCGTCATTGTTCCTTTAACGTCAACGCAGGCACCTGCTCCGAGCGCACCGAGCCATTTCCCAGCTCACAAACACGAGTTTCAGCTGTGACCACGTGGCTGCTTTACAGACACACATTCCGGGTTTGTCCCCGACAGCAGGTCTCGTCGTGATCACGCACATCGAGGTCCGCGCGGGGCTCAAACCCAGCTGAGACCCGCAGGTTGGCAGCGGAGGGTTTTGCGCAGCGACGAGTCGCGTATCAGTCCCCCCTCCCTCCCTCTCTCTCTCTCTCTCTCTCTCTTTCTCTCTCCCTCCCTCTCCTAGAGATGAACTGGGATCGAAGGAGGAAAGGGTTGGGACACGGAGGAATAGCTGGAGGGAGGGATGGCTGAGTAACGAGGAGAGAAACACCCACTCCGGACTGACCACGTTGTATCCGGAGAGAAGAGTGAGAAAAAGAGAGAGAGAGGGAGAGAAAGAGCAAGGAGACAGAGGGATCCTTTGGGAGGCAGCAGTCTTTGGAATTCAGCGGATCTCCTTTGGGGATAAAGGGACGCTGTGAATTGATGACTGGAGAGGTATGAAAGGCGATTTTCTGCACAGTGCGCGTGTTGAGTCTCAGGTGCGCGTGGCTGGAGTGAGAACGCGAATACTTTCCGCGAATACAGCTGATAGTTTGGCTCAAAAGCGGAGCGTGAAACTAAATGACAACCAGTCAGCAGCACTTTGAAATGATCGATGAAGACAAACTTGTGCAGCCCAGCAGGCAGGTGGAAATTTGTGTCGTGCGTTGTTCCTTCACCTGTATGAAAGATGTTTTTGGGAAACCGTCTTGGTTATTGCTCTGTGTGCAAACTGCACTAAGAACATGCACATTCAGCAAACCTTCCTCTGATGAGGACGGCGCCTTCACCCTGCTTTTCATTAACCAATTAACCCAGTCGCAGCAGTTGCCCGCTGGATGACAAGAAACAGAGAATCACACAAGCTGGAGAGATGGAACGTTATGTTGTATCATGATGATCACAGGAGCAGAGCAGGGGAATGAGTTGGTCTGAACCTGACACGGTCTAATCTCAGTTTAATGAAGTTAACTCTCATTTCTGTGTGTGCTTGCGTTTCTTTCAGTTCTTCTCTTTTCATCTTTTACGTTTTCCCTTTTTAATCCTGAGGATAAAAAAAGTGTGTTATGCTCATTAATATGTATTCTCATTTTTCTGGCCCCCTGACTTGACGGAGCTGCCTGTTCTCTCAATACTATCACATCACCTCTAAACCAGAGAGTGATTTAATCATGAAACAACTTCTTGTTGCATGTGCTGTTTTATTCATAGGATTCTCCGTGAGGTGTGTGTTCTCCGGGGGAAAATTGATAAGATGTCTGTGTCCACCCTCTGTGTGTATCAGCGAGTCGCAGGCTGGAGACGAGGTTGGAGGAGTGGGAGGCAGGGCAAATGTGACGGAGGGGGTGCAGGGAACAAAAATCGAGGCGCAGAAGGAGGACGAGATAGAGGAGAAGAGGAGACGAGCTCTTGTCGTCTGCTCTCATGGTCGAACAATGGCATTCATGAAACGTTCCCTCTGTGGCCTGTCAATCAAACTTTTGTCTCCATGTCTGTGTGTCATTCTGTCTGTCGTCTATATCTTTTTAATCACTGCCTTTCTGTTAATCTCGTCTCTTCTCGTCTCTTCTCGTCTCTTCTCGTCTCTTCTCTTCTCTCTAACAAAGTCCTCCACTGTTTCCCCCCTCAGCCTGCTCTACGTAGGCGTGAGGCTCGACCGCTGCTCTGTGGTCAGTCTAGACCGTTAGACTACTGCTCTGTAATTGTATCAAAGCAGATATTATACAGGAGTAACTGATTCCAGATCTGCGGCTTGGGCCTGTGTGGGCAAGGTGTGTCCGCTTGACCCACACATCTGCAGCTGAGTGACATTCCTGCTCCTTCTCTCGCTGGATTTCTGTCTCTTCCTGTCTTTATTTCATCACTGTTGCTTTTTCTTCATTTTATAACTACGATCTTATTTTGTGTCTCTGTGCAGGATTAGACTGCTGCGTATGAGGATGTTTTCAACAGGGCAGACCAGGAGGTGTTTATGGGTTCTGCTGGTTCTGCTGGCCCTAGTTTCCAGTTTCCCCAGTAAGGCACAAGGCCAAGGTAAGCACCACGTCTTATGTCTCCAGTCTCTTCATCTTCTCTTCCTGTTTTCTTTTTTCTCCCTTTATCCAACATCCAGTCTTTAAGCCTTCACTTTCTCTTCTTCTTCTCCAACGTCATCCCATCTGTTCATTCATCTCTCCTCTCTCCTTCCTTCCCTCAGGTCTCACCTCTCGGTCCTCCTCTACCTCCATCTTCTTCTCCCTTCCCCTCACCTGACCTCTCTGCGTATTCCCCTTCCTTGTTCCCACCTCATTCCTCTCTCTGTCGCCTCCCTTTGATGTGTGGGCTCAGCCCAATCAGATTACATTACACTCCTGAACATAACACCTCCATATCATCATGCCATTTCGCCCTGGCAGCGCGGCGGCGCTTGCAGCCCTGCTGCCGATGCTGCCACGCTTCATAGGGGTTTTAATAAATGTGTTGCAACGGTGCGCTTCAAGCTGTAATGATTTGCTGTGCAATGTGCCGCTCAGTAGATAACGCTCCAGTGTGCTTTACAATCAACCTCACCTCAGTAATCCTTGATTTAATCAGGGTAGGTCTCATCAGAAAGTGGTCTGTAGTCTGATTCGTGCAGTGTTCTTAGTCATGGATGTTCATCGGAAACGATGTGTTATGTTTGAGCATGTTAATAAGTCAGATATGGATACATTAGCATGTCATGTTAAGACGTAACAGATGTGTGTTCTTCTGAACGAGACTCAGATGTTCTGGGCCACTTTCCTCTTCTATCTATTATTATAGAGATTTCATTGGCTTCAGACCTGACCATTAATCTTCTGGTATCATGTGATCTAGACCAGTGGTTCAGGTGATTTAGTGATCGGTGTTGGGTGTTAGTATTTCGACTACAGCTGTGGGATGTTTTGACTGAGAAAAAGTCAGCGTATTCCAGAGAAAACAGATCCAACAGCTCTTACTTATGGTTCCTGAAAAGTGTGTGTGTGTGTGTGTGTGTGTGTGTGTGTGGGGGGGGGGTATTCATTTAAGTGTGTTTGCATTGTGTTGGCAGTGAGTAAACTGCAGTAGGTCAGACTTACTGCAGTTACCTAGACAGAGATCATATGAAAATGACCCTGAGGGTGTGTGTGTGTGTGTGTGTGTTTGCGTGCGCACGCGCCTGTGTGTGTGTCTGTTTGTGCGTGAAGCTCAAATTAATTTCAAAAGGGGAGTAAGAGGTGCAGGGAAGAAGCAGGTATTGGTTAAAGAAACACTCCACACAGAAATCAATTAAAGATTTCTTTTCTCTCTTTGAAGTTGTTTGAAATCAATAATCCACATGTGACACAAACCTCTTATCGATCCGTTTTCACAGCTAAATTAAAAGAGGAACTCTCTTTTATTGTAGTCTTTTCACTTTTGCTCTAAATCACTGGACGGCTTCGTGTTGATTTATCAGTGGTCATCCTTAACAAACAGTAATTGCTCTGATATGAAAGTTGGCTCTTCAGTTTTCTTCTTTCTTCTTCCCTCTTTGAGTTGTTACTTCATCCTTATCGCTCTGTTTCTCTTCAGTTATTTTTCTAGTCGGTTTCCCCTCTCGTCTTTTTCTTTAAAACAACTCTTTCTTTCGCTTTGCATCAGCGTTTCTGTCGCTCGTGTTTTTCACTGCAGCCAGACAGAATCGAGAGGTGAGACAGAAGCGTCGTGGCATGAATTAGGGAGGGATTTGTTCCCAACAGAACATGGATGACCTCCCAGACACCATGGGAGTTGGCCCCGCTCAATCCCTGCTTTAGGGACCATGTGATAGCCATTAATTTGTATCCGGTCTGTCTCTGTAAGCTTCAACATCTGGTTGGGAGGGATTTGAGTTGGTGGATTAGTGTGTTCTATCCTGGAGGATGTTTGTATATACAACACAAATGTCTGGACACTGTCAGGAACTCCCACTTACAAAGAGTGGGTCGGTCCAGCGAGATCTGTCTTTGCAAGAAATGTAGCAAGAACTGGTCCATAATTACCTAATTTCTAAGAAGTTACTAACTGTACTTGTGTGTATTAGCGTGATTTTTACATGCAGATATGTGCACTATGTTACATTTTGCTGGACAGTCTGCAGATAGTTTGAATGGAAACTTTCAGCCATGTGAGACTGAGGTTCAGCAGAGGTGTGGACTGAATGTTAGCGTGCCTACATTAAAATGAGGACAAGATGTTGTTTAGCAGATAAAATGTTCCTCACTGTGTAAAAGCTGAGGCTGAATTTCATTTGCATTATGTATTAAATCACCTCTGCCGGTGCTAAATTGTTCTAATTTATATTTGTAGGCGACATAATGTGGGCATGATGTGCAGTCTGAATGATGTGCAGTCGCTTACTCTAAATCTTTTCTCCCCCGTCCGACACGATGATCAATGAATGATACTGCGCTCTACGCAGGAACTGAGCACAACGCAACTGTTGTCTGCTTTGTTACCTCGACCATAAACAGGGAAATGTAAATTCTGTTCTCTGCTTGGTGCGCGGAGGGAGCGAGGAGTGTCCTGGCACTGCGTGCTTCTGTTTCCGATCCAGCAGGGACAGAAAGCAGGATAGATGAAGGAAAGACGCCGGGTGGTGGACGTCTGCCACGGTTACATCTGAACTCTGGTCTTGTTGTCAAGAGAGAAAAATAATTGTCGTCCATTACTGTTAATCAAGCATTTTAAAACATTGAATCCCATTCCTTGTCAGTCGTGGTAAAGATGTTAAATGTGCGCGGCTAGTCCTCTGTTTGTCTGTGCTTAACGTGTGCACAATTAATTATTATAACTGGCTGGTTCATTGGCTGACAGCCTGGGTCAATACCCTGCTTCGTGACACATCATAACAATTTATGTGCTTGAGAGCACATTAATGGCGATACCGCACTTTCTGTTTGCGTCTCAGGATACGTGTGTGTTTGTGTTGTGACTGTGTGGTTCGAGGGGAGCCTGGTAGAATTAGTATGAGTGAAAGTGTTGGCCAGTAATTTTGGTAATAACGAACAGGGATGAAAGCCAATGATGAGAAAATTATTTATTTATGAACAAAAGCGAGGATGAGATGAAACAACCTGTTGAATTTAAAAACTGTTAAATGATCTAAACCACGACTGCTGTCACCTCATCGCTCAGCTGCGGTTGTTGATGGTAATCCAGCTTGTCATAATCATCAGCCACTTTAGACTAAATGGAACATTGAATCGTTGGAGAGGTGATGCAGACACAGGAGCCTCTCGAATTTTGCTCTGTTGTTATTGTCACCGCATGTAGATCATTAGTTATGAACATACACGAAGAATACCAACTTTAATTAATGGGAACATGAGTTGGTGGTGATGTTTCTAAATTATTTTTGGAGGTATTGACATAACAGAACAGAAGAAAACTGGAAATACAGTTAACTCTGCGTGTGCCAGGTTCCACAGTAGGGGAGCCACAGTGTAATTGTGAGCGTCAGGTGAATGTGTTGCAGTGTGAGGAGCATGAAATAAGCTACAAGCTTACTGGAACATGGTACTTCCTAAAGCCTCAGAAAGGAATAGTGTGGAGTGCCTGGAGTGACTCGCAGCTGAATAGATGTTGTAGTAGAACGACAGAAAATGTCACTTCTTAAGAGAATGGAGTGACCTTTTCTTATATAATCACACGTTTAAAGAAAACCCTCTGGACCTGAACTGCATAGAAATACAAGGATTTGCACACTGCTGGCTGCACTTTTCACCTTTACACTGACCACTATTTTTTTACCAATTGTGAAAAGTCTGCACATGAGCCGTGAGACAGACGTGACTGTAGATAAAGTGAGTGCACCCAAAATGTTTTGCCTTGAATAACTTCACTGTTTGCTCCAATTTGCTGTACCTACAGCACATTGTGTTTCTTGCTTCATTTAAATTTGTTGTATCGGGCTATATGACTCATGGATAACACTACAACACTGAATGACTTTTCAGAATCTTTGTGGCAGCACCCAGAAATGTGTTAGCGTAGCAAAATCTGAAATGTAATATTACATTTTTAGGATTTTCTGGTAAAAGAAATGTAACCATATGTATCGACGCCATCCACCAGACTGCTCATGGGGACAAATCCCCCAACAGTATTCAGCCAATCCTAAAAAGACACTCACACCCTGTGCACTCAATGCAGCAAAGAGATAAATGTTGAGGGAAAAGACCTCACTTACACAGGTAAGGTGATGAAAGAGAGAAAAGAGGTGTTAAGCCTCCAAAGTACAGGGGTGATGGGAGCCAAGAGAGGAGAAGATGGGATGAAAGAGCAGAAGAGAAGACAAGGGTACAGAGGGAGGGAAGAGTGTTTAAACCCAAGGATAAGAAGAGTTGTGATGAGAGCAGCAGACGAGATAAAAAAAGAGCAAAGAGGTGTAAAGAAAAAACCCCAGAGTGGATTTGGGTTAAGTGCTATCTCTGTGAGCACAGTAGTTCTTGTACCAATGAGACACCGACCACATCAAACGGCGCATGCTGCAGCGCACGTGTACACACACACACACACACACACACACACACACACACACACACACACACACGCCTCCTTCATCTCCCGCATGTAGTCTTGTGGTGACAGTGCAAGCCAGCAGTTGTCATCCCTAAATCCGGAGTATTAGTGAAGCTACCGTTGCCTGTGGAGTCAGTACTGTGCTAAGCTGAAGACAGGAGGAGGAAAACAAGGAATTAAATGACAGATGCAAACACTGTGAAGGAAGATGAGAGGGGAGGAGGAATCGAGATATGGTGGAAGAGAGAAGTGGAGACAATGTTACACGTTCTGGCAACGAAAAGAGAGATTGAGAAAAGCCAGAAAGCTCTGAGAAGACAAAGGGAAGAGCTGAAGCACAGAGTAGAAAGGAGAGTGTAATGACAGTTGAATTTCTGTTATTGTTGCAAAAACAAACAAGGGAAAGTGAGAAGATGGCAAATAAAAAAAAGCACGTTGACAACAGACATTGAGCAGGATGCTGAGTCAAATCAGGAGATGGGGAGTGGAGTCTTGCAGAGAAGGTTGAAGCAGAGACAGAGCTAGGAGGTGCTGGATGGACAGGGGAGACGAGGTGAAACAGAGGATTGTACGAAAACACTTTCTACTCCTCGTTCAGGAATCCCAGCTAGCTTTCACTGTTGCTAATCCTGGGAAGTCATCCCTTCCCAAACGGGGTTGACAAGCTCTGTCTGTATCTCCGCAACCCAGATAATCACAGCTCATACTGGGCCGCCGGCTAGAAGACGTTTCTTCTTCACACTGTCTGCAGAGTCAGGAGATTACTCAAGTTCATGCTTCAAATTAGACCCTATGAATTAAGGCTCAGCTGCACGAGGAGACGACATGTGAAATAATAATATTTTAAAGGGATTTCTATAACTTTCTGATTTGTTTTTGTTCACAGAGGCTTTAGTGACTGAATATTTACTGGAGCTAAATGTTGTTGCTAAGCTGTAGTTGCCAAAGTTCTGCCAAATGGCTGGAGTTGGATTTACTACCTGGCAAGGAGCTTATGCAAGGGGCTCGCTGATGCCAGCGGTGTAACTCTTTCAGATAAAGAGCACAGCTTTGTGTGATATACGCACGATATGGACTTTCACTTTAAGGGGGGATTTGAGCGACGTAGTTGGGGATTCAACAGTATATCCACAAAATATCTTATAGTGTTTATTGAGATACAGAGAGTGGATGTGAAAACGCACCTTGGCACCAAGATTCAGAGAGAAGGTGTGAAATGTTGAGCTCTTGGATATTTATGGCTGTATGATGGTAAAAAGAAACAGACATGCTGGTTTGTGAAGGGTAATTTATATCAGAGATCCTTGTGTACTGAAGCTATTACGTCCATGCAGGAATAGACCCCGGTGTCCGTTCACGGCATAAAAGATGGTCAAAAGTAGGTCTGTTAGTTTTTTTATATAATTCACAGTGTGTGTGTGTGTTCATTGACATTCAAAGCAAAGATCAAGGTATTCAAGGCAATTTTCACCTGGTTATTAGTTCCCAGTCTGCCAACACAATTCGTCGACTATCAAGCACACACTAAATGCTACCAGAGTAATAACCTACCGAGCTCTTTCACAGACTTAAATTATTCATAGATTCCTATTGTGTGGTGTAATTATACTATTCCATGCTATACATTTTGAGTATGTGATAGGTGATGTGGCGTGATTACTTAAGAAAGGTGGACCAAATGTAAAGCGTGAAGTGTGTCTCTGTAAAATGATCAGCATCAGCATCAGGAGCTCGGGTAATGAAAACCTCAGAAAGTTGATCTCATTTGACAACCTGAGACTCGTTTCTGTTTTAAGAACTGGGACTTGACCCAACTCTGCTTTAAGAGTTGGAACTTGCCTTTAACTCGTGCAGGGAGATTGTGACTAAAATTTTAAGGATGTCGAGGGGGAGGGAATGTCACGGCTGAAATATGTTTTTAAAAAGATGTTTTAATAAACTTGTTGCCGTATTTTGATAATACAGATGTAAAAGTGTATAATAATTATAATTTATTTTGGAGAGCGGACCTAGAAAGGAACATAAACAAAGCAAAGATAATGATAATAGTGATGATCATTTTTATTTAATATGTAATAATCAAGTTATGATGAATCTTTATTATTATATTAATATAATAACTTAGTTTTAGGAAATACACTGTCTTCTCATTATCTCTTCAGCGAGTGAATATTCTGCACAGTACAGGTCATGTCACCTATTTTCTCTATAGACACGTCCTCCTGATGTTAAGTCTTTGCACGTCTGCACTCACCGTTGTACCTGTTGTACAGATCAGTGTCAGTGTCTGTAAACTGAAGGATGGTTCATTTGAGTCAGTGGTTAAATTGTGACGCCCTTCAAAGTTTATTCCAGCTTAAAGTGATTCTTAAAGGGACTGTTTGATATTTAACATACATTTGTCGTTATATGTTTATTTGTAGATGACCAGAGAAAAAGACTGAAAACATTGTTAAAGTGTGAGATTTTTTAGAAGTGATCGTTTGCTGATTTAAGGATTTTATGTTGGTCCTTCCTTTTCTTCTCCCTGTTGCTATTGTGTTTTAAAATGTTGCATCATGATTTTACAGCTATTGTTTTTGCGGTTGTGCATGTGATGTTTGCGTGTTACTGTTAAATCCCAAGTCTGTCACCTGCCCCAGCCTCAAGTCACCTCCCCAAAATGACACACCCAGACACGCCCCTAGCTTATATAACTCCTCCTCTTCAGGCCTGCCGACCAGCCAGAACAGAGGGAGCAGGCGTGTGAGTTAAACAGTTTTATCTGCCTTATGCGCTGAACCAATTCTTCTAGTAATTGTTTGGATGGTTTGTATTCTTGCATTAATTGCCCCCAGGGGATGAATAAAATATTCTGATTCTGATTCTATGGAAGAGGATTAGGGCCACCGTGAAAATTTTAGTTGAGTTCTGACTTTAATCTCAGAATTCTGACTTTTTTCTCAGAATTCTGGGATTAAAGTCCAAATTCGGAGATTAAGGTCTGAATTCTAACAATGAAGTCCGAATTCTGAGATTAAAGTCTGAATTCCGAGATTAAAGTCTGAATTCCGAGATTAAAGTCTGAATTCCGAGATTAAAGTCCGAATTCTGAGATTAAAGTCTGAATTCCGAGATTAAAGTCTGAATTCTAACAATGAAGTTAGAACTCAACTAAAATTGATTATGATTGAGTATGATTCTGATATTCCATACTTCCATTCTTGTTTGCGTGTGAACTGCAAAAACCTACCTGTAACCTACCATTAACGAGATTGTGGGGGCATTAGTTGTGACGGTGAGTGACAGTCGTTACCTGCTACACTCAATTCGTTACATTTTCCCTTTGTTGTAATTCCTTTAATGTTGTTTGATATCCTCTGTTTGTTTATTTAGATAAAGTCCTTTAGAGTTCAAACCAAATAAACTACTGGAAGGCCTTAGGTGACATAGATGTGTCAGCGCCACTTATATGAGAGCAGTTCCTACAGTTACTATCTGACTGTACATGGATTCAGGATATTAAGAAAGGATCTAGGTCTCGACCTCGACTTCACTTCGCTCCGTGTTTCGCTGCTGTCCATTGTTTGCATGACGTGACCACTCCTCTGCCTGCATATTAAAAACAGATCAAATCTCGTCTGCTTTACAGTATTTCTACGGAATATACTTTTAGTAAACCTGTTATTTATTTTCTGCAGTGTGTCGGCTGCATTGAAGCAGAAGTTAATGTGATTAATTGTTTTTTCAGTTCCCCCTCCAAGGAGACTGCGCTTCAAATTGCTGAGTTCAAGCAATCTTCTTGTTACGTGGAAGGAGCCCAAAGGAGATGTGGACAGTTATTTGTTCCTCTACAACAGTTTACCAGGTAGGATGACGTTACTGTACAGACAAAGAGAAGTGGGACTTAACTCTGATTTTCTGGGAGGTACGCCATTATAACTGGCCAGTCAGGAAGGATTATGTAATTTACTGCTTATCACAGTTTCTTTGAAGGGATTAAACTCTTGAGAGATGTGAAGGTTTTGAAGTTTGTCCTGCACCTCTGCCAGGTTTGAGATAAAGATGTGTTTCTGCTGCATCTGTAGCTGTCAGCAGATTTGAAAATGGGACTGCTAGATACATGGGACAGGAGCACCTGTGCTGATTCGGGATGGTGTTTAGTGCAGGACAGCTGAATGACAGCGGGGGCAATATCAGTCATTCATTCAGCGTTAAACTACATAATCACTGTGCAGAGTTATGGGCGTGATGACACCTGACATCCTGAATCTGTCAGCAGTCGAATACCGTACGGACATAGAGCATGACCTTGCCTCTTTCTGGGCATGTACAAGGCAATCAGTAATCTTCTTAATTACCAGCAATGGCTCCGTCATCAGGCTGTCACAGTGCACCAACCCTCATAGTCATACATCTCCTGCATTCCTGCAGCAAAGGTTAAGGAACTCCACTGTACTTTATCAGTGCTGTGCTAAACACAGCCGATGCTGCTCTCACAGCTTTTGCAAAAATGAATAAGTAGGACTGAATAAGCACTTACTGTAAGTTGTTTCTTGCAGCAGTTACAGTAAGCTGTAAACAGTTATTGGCTTTTACAGCTGAAAGGGAACAAACAATTATGGAATGTATGACCACGTCCTCCCAGGGAGGTAAGCAGCATTATTGCACTGACATTCAGCAGATTCGCTAAGAAAAAACACTTTTACTGTGCCCTCACCGTATCTGGACCTAATTTGGTTAATAAAGCTCTGCTCTCCCTGCTAGTTTGCCTGAGTCACATGAGGTGAATGACGGGGACAGTAAAGCTTGTTAACACGGGCGAAGGGTCTTTTTGTTGAGACATAACATACCGTTTTAGATCACAAAAGGTGCTGTCACAGTGGCAGCTAACCTTTTGGTTCAACATGATATTCCCTTTCCTTCTGGTTTATTTAAAAAAAGGAGTGACTCAAGTACAACTGAAATGTTCTGAAGGATTCAAACTTTAAGTCAAAGCAGATGAAATTCTTCGCCAAAAATGGAAAAGCACAATTTTCCGTGCTGATGTTGACCCCTGCTCTTGTTTTTTCTTTTCAACCTGAAGTGAAAACAAGCGTGTCTTATTGTGTCAAACTCCGTTTAACTACTGTGATTCTTTGTTCAGTGATTCTATTTTTCTAATGAAATGCATGAATTAAACTAAAATATTGAAAGTCTGCTCGGTAGCCTGCCAACAACCAGCTTGTAGCTAAACGTGTATCCATATTTGTGTCTTAGTCATTAGTACCAGATGTCTATATTTAGTCTCACATGTCTCAGTGGAGAGAAAGTTAAACCTGGCAGAAAAAAATACTGTAAGCAACTGCAACAAGTCTTCTTATGAAAAAAATGTGGCCAATGTTTTATATTTATTCTGGTTTAAAATGCTTCTGACAAAAGTTTTGAAAACTTTTGTCAGAAGCATGAGCTGCTGCAGTAATATTCCAAAATTGACTTAATTAAAGTTAATATGGAGAGATGATGATGATTTTAATGAGTTTTCCACATGTGAGTCATGCCATGTGCAAGCTGTTTAGATATCGTGGAAACGAATCTGAATGATGTCAGTTTGACCGTGGTCACTAAATTCTGTGTGACTTTCAGCTTTGTTAAAGGAAAAACTCAACATTATGCTGATGAAGTATCGAGCTAGAGCCAGAGTTTGAACATTGATTTAATAGGAAGTAAACTGCTTTAACAATTAAAGTTTTTCATATATTTAGATACAAAACTCATTTTTGTACTTCAGAGTAGTTTCTTCCTGTCTATAGTCATGCTAAACATGTGTTGCTTGTAGCTTTATACTTAGTACATAAATGTGATAATAATGATGATGGACTTTTGGCCTAATTACTGAACTGTTGGGGAGAAAATGAATACATGTATTGTCTCAACACCTACAGCTTTTAACTTCAGCTGTCCATACTTTCACTTTAGAGAACAGTGTTTATCCTTGAAAAACTGAAAGATGTATCTTCAGTGCTTAGAGTAGTTGTCATAGTGACCCAGTGAATGTCTGCCCTCTTCAATTTATGATTGGTTTGGTTTGGATCCTGCACAGATTGAGGTTCCTTTGCTAGCAACGGATCCATGCAGTTACCTCGGCTGACCTGCTGTCACCTACAGCAGGATTTATCTCCCCTCTCCTAAAAGCATCGTTAGTCATCACCCTGCTGGGACAGGAGATAGAGGAGCTGGGGAAACACACACACACACACACTCACACACACACACACACACACACACACACACACACACACACACACACACACACACACACACACACACACACACACTCACACACACGCACACACACGCACACACACACACTCACACACAGTTGATGGCCACATTGATTCCAGGGTCACAATTAAAATGGACTGATAAAATGTATAATGCCTGCTGAGCAGAGGACACAGCACACTTGATTTTCTGTGTGAGGGGTGACGGGGACAAATCGTATTTTCCTAACCTCAAAACTAACTGAAACCATTTATCTTCGTCAACAAGCTCGAAATGAATCAACAAAGTAATCCCAGAATCCCCTATTGTGTCTCAGTGTCTTTCTTTCTTTACAGACACACAACTTACATATTTTAATGTAATGTAGTAATGTTCTGAATAATGTCAGCTCTTCTGATGAAATAATCTGAAGTAGTCGTGACACTACTAATGTTTTGTGTCCATTCAGCTACGTATAGGAACAAGAGATGGAAAAACGAAAATATACAGTCTAACCTCTGCCCATCTGTCGCTCTTCCTTCTTCTCTCTGTCAGGTGGCCAGCAGAAGGAGATCATAGTGTCTAAGTCTGACCCTAAAGTGGTAATAAAAGACTACAGCCCACGGAAAGACTACACTGTCAGCGTCATCGCCGTCAGCGGCAGCGAACAGAGCAGACCACTTAACGGCAGATACAAAGGTGCATTTCACTTCTGCAGTACACGTGTCGTCTCTTTATTCCATTGTATCTCTCGTTTCCTCGTCTCTCGCCCTGTCCTCAACTGTTCCTTCCTCATATTTACTGCTCATATTAGAGATAATTCAGTAGTGATCTGAAAACACGCTGAAGACATGACTGTGAAATATGACATTTATTTTAGGCTTAAGAAAACCAAGTCTTAATTTATATTTCTTCTTTCCTATTGTAGCCACATTAACAAATGTGCTTTGTTAAATGTGGACATTTCGTGCCTTCTAAATGCACATGATACAGATATCTCTAATAAACCACTCCAGCGAACCTGGATTATGTCAAAATCTGCTAAAGTAAATAAAGACAGATGCTACTCCATCGTTACCTTAAGACATGAAGGTCAGTCGCTCCAGAAAACTTCAAAGTTTCTTCAGGTCCAGTAGCAAAAACCATCAACCACGATGATGAAACTAACTCCCTGAGGACTGCCAAAGGAAAGAGTTACCTCTGCAGCCTCCGAAAACCCTCAGAAGCCTCAAGAAAGCATTAACAGCACCTCAGATTAGAGACTACACGTTTACTTCCCAGAGTTCAAGCAATAGACGGATCTCAACATCAACTCTTCACAGGAGACTGTGGGAATCAGGCGTTCATGGTCGAATTACTGGAAAAAAACAACGTCTCAAGAAGAAGGGAATTCAGTGGAAATCTGAGCTTTGCTCTGACGCCAGAGATTTCTGGTTCAAACCTCGTCATGAGGCGCAGTGAGGGTGAACAGATGTATCTGCATGTGTGGTTCCTACTGGGAAGCACGGAGGAGGAGGTGTGATTGTTAATGGTGGTGAAATGTATTTGTTTTTTTCACATACATGTGTCCTTCTGTATATAACCCATTCCCCTGGGGGGAGCAATGTGCAGCTACAGACAGCATCCGGTGTCTTACTCAAGGACACACCTGGTAAAGAGGATGGGCTGGGTGCCGCGGCTAGAAATCGAACCTGCCACCTTCTGCGTCCCAGCCTCATGCCCTAACCCACTGAGCTGCTTCAACACGCTGCAGCTGCAGCTGTGATTACTCCTTCTTTCATTTGTTTTTCAACATGCAAGGTCTATCTGACCTAGGAAGGACAGTGATCGAGTGCTGCATCAGACTATCTGGCCTCAGCAGTCACCTGATCTGATACCAATTTACATTTTTCGGATGATTTGGACTGCAGAGTGCAGGGAAAAGCTGCCAGCAAGTTCTCAGCATATGTGGAAACTCCTTTAAAACAATTGGATCAGCTTTCCAGGTGGCTACCGCGGGAAGCTGAGAGAAAGCCAGGAGTGAGCAAAGGTGTTATCCAGGCAAAAGGTGGCAAATCATAACATATTTTGGTTTGTTCACACATTTTTCCTGGTGTGTATTTCACAGTTATGTTGTGTTCAGTGTAAAGCCAAAACATAGAAAATAATAGGTTGAACAGCTGTGTCCACTCTGGTTATGTGATTTCCTTAAAAGCATATGTGGACACAGATAGAGAAGAGTCTACCTAAAATGACTGCATTTTTATTTTTACCGTGATTGATCTGTTTGATGTCCTACAGCTGAAAGAGGAGAGAGTGATGGCAGAGACAAGACTGAGCCCCAGACTCTGACTGACTCAGCCGTGCCTCCAGAGGATGCCAACGAGATCTCTGGAGGTAGGACGAATGCACACAAACAGTGTATCCAGGGAAGGAGTCTGTACAGGACAGAAGTCCTGTGCTGACATGAACGTATAAATGAAATGTATTTCACGGAGTTGCCTTAGTGCTGCGTGGATGTGGGAAAAGCAGCTGTTTTTAACACCACCTCGGGGGCAAAAAGCCAAAAATAACAGCTGCTTGTCCATCCATGTCCACTTGGATCCAACTGTGAACTCTTCTCCCCCTTGCAGAGTTTGTTAGTAACAATCCACCTCTTAAAACAGAAACCAGACAGACATCGGCCTGGTGTTCTATTTACGCGCCAGTGAGAGAGATGTCAAAACCATCTTGTGCAGTGCAGAGTGATATTAGGAGATGAGAGGCCCATAATGTTCGTTTTGTTCGTGTGAATGCCTGTTAATTTGAGCTCCCTTCACCAACGAGACCGCGTGTCTTTGTGTTTGTGTTTGAAACCCGAGATGTTCTTTAATTTGGCAGCATGGATGTCTTCATATTTCCATATGTAATTTGTGTTCTGTGAAGTATGAGAAAAAGAAGAAATGCATTCAGTGTATTTATTGAAGTGCGCCTCCTCAGAAACTGTCCTCTAGCTGTTGATTTCTTTACCATAAGCATCACTTGGCAGGGAGCCTTAGAATAACATCAATTTCAAGCTTTTTGTGTATGAGAGACAGAAATGTGGCTGAGAACTTGCAGACAGAAAACATGAACAATGTTTGTGGCTGAATGTGAAACACTGACTGCTGCTGATGTTTGAATGTGATTTACAAGTCGCTCTCTGTGACATTTTTTTTGCCATGGCTTTCTAGCCTGAGGCGTATACAAGGACATAATCTCATTACTCAGTGGAAGGATGCTTATTGTTTAAGTGTTGTTCCATTTGGATCTGTTAAGAATGCTCAAACATATTCAGGGAGTTATTGAGGATGGTTTAATTATGTCCATGCTCCACTGAACTGCCTACTACATGTAATTATGTTTATGGATAATAAACCATATATATTGTTTGCACAATATAATTTTATTCTGTAATGCTCTACGTGCACTTAATTTTTGCTGATGGAGCAAGAGAGACATGCACCCCGCCAGAGAGAGCATCGCTGAGCAATTCACCATGTTATAAAGATTATTTGTAGATATTTTACATCTATGAATACAAAATAAACTGATAAACTGGCGCTCAGGTGGAGAAAACATGGCAACGGTAAATCCAAGTAAATTTCACGCTGAGCACAGTTACGTGCCATGTAACCCGCATATAACACATCCCTCCATATTCATTTTAACACACATTAGCAAAGAAGCCTGTTGTGTCTTGTATTTTATGTATTCACAATACTTCTATAAACACATAAAATAGGTTTTACCTGAGAATTTGACTGAATGATTTTATGCTGCATCAAGACGCATTAGGATCAATGTATTATAAAAGAATAGTGTAATCTTTTTTTTTTTGGTTTTCAAAAACCAAATCTTTCGAAAACCTGCAGCAATAGACTTCATCACACATACAAACCTAAACTACAGCTGAACCCAAACTTCAGTTGTACATTTTTAAACATAATCAAAAATCAGTCTTTCTCTCTGTTGGTGTCATACACACTCACACACACACGTGAAGACCGCCAACTTTCTTCTCTCGCTTCCTCGACTCATTGCTGTCAGGTAGATTTATAAAGCTGGTTTTCTTTCAGTCTGCTGTTATCACAACCATTCACCATTCACCACAGCAGAGGTGACCTTGATTGGTGTTCTGCCTTGTACCTGCTGAGGATTATAATAACATCATGCTGTGTTCCAGTAGAATCTGTGCATATAGTCTGTTTGTGTGTATGTGTGTGTGTGTGAGCAGCTTTGTGTGCTGTAGTGAAGAGAATAATGTTTGGCTGTGGATCAATGGAAGATGCTCTTGTATGTTGTATTGCAGCGTATGACTACTTTGTGTGTATTTATGCAGTACAGTCGCCAAATAGATGTTGTATAAATTCTTCCTCTGTGTTTATGTGTCTGCATTAATAATGATAACCCACTGTTTTACTGCTTTGTTCCACAGTAGTAATCAGCTCGCTTTCATGTTGGGCTGGGTTGCTTACAGAACCCCTCATTAACAGCTGGCTCATTCTCTCCTCTCTTCTCTGGTGTGTGTGTCTGTGGCGTTTGAGACAGATATCAGGCAAGTCACTTATCTTTTTGCAGTGTAGCCATCTGCGTGTGTCACACCTCAGCCATGAAAAAATGAGAATGGATCTGTTTTTCGCTCTCAACATTTTTTTTTGACAAATTATTTTGGAAAGATTCTAAATAAAAACTGATATGAAAACCTGCAAGAGTGTGAATTTGTCTGTATGAAATACAGTTTTACAGCTCAAGGTCTAAAGCCCATGTAAAAATAACATCAGAAAATGATTTTAAAAATACAGGTTTTTCCTGTATCTGAAGTATCCTGGTGTGTGTGTGTGTGTGTGTGCATTTTAAAGTAGAGGAGAGAGGCCCATTAGTTTAAAGAAGCATCATGAAACATCGCTTCAGTGAAATAACTACCCCAGCCACCCACTTTTGTTCCACAGACGCTACAAATTACTTGACCATATCTTGCAGAGTATACGCACCAACTGCTTTGAACTCAACACACACTTCCAGGAGCTTTAAATTAAACTAATTTTCTGTGTGTCATTGACTGACTCTGAGCAAACAGGAAATGTGTTAGTGAGCTATTTTGCCTTGGTTTCTAGTTTGGTGTCTGTCCAAGTCTCTTATATTGATGCCAGTCGTTAGCAAGGCTGCACCTTAAGTGTCGAATCACGGGTCAGACACTCCCGAGTCAAATCTCAGTTCGGAGAGAGGACTCAAGCATTTTTAACAGCCTCCAAATCAGTCAGCGTTTGTCAGATTCTGCTGCTCACAGCTGGAAGATATGTAGAGAATTTATTTTTTCCTTGAAGATCAGTTTCGTAACTTAAGTGCCTGACTTGTTTCTTTTGCTATGTTATTGTCTGCAGATAAAAGCAGAATAAATATCTTGGAATACCGTGATTTAAAAAGACCTACGTAGACTGCAGCGCATGATAGGAATAACAGTCACATTGTATGAAGGAAAATAAAAAGCATTTTCATCTGAGCTCAGCTTTGCTGTGATCCAATGAGGACATCTTCATAGTTAGCACATTTACTGCTGAATCAGATTGTTGTTGAAAATTACTGAGTCAGTTTGAGCCTTAGTCATTTGTTACTGTTACATAAGGTGATATATTATTCTGTCAAATCAGTGGGGTTATTTCTAGTCTACTCATTGTTAATGAATAGCATTAGAGAAGCATAATTGCTGTGAAATATAATCACCGTATCCTTATTGGATATATGAATTGCAAGTCCTTGCTAACCAGGACACCTTCCGTGTTTCCTCTTACACATGATAATTGAATACTTAAATACAGACGCATGTGGAGAATTCCAACGGAGACAGAAGCATTTAAAAATATTAATTTCCTTTCTAACATCAGTTATGGTATTAGTTCTAGTGTCAAACGAACACTCTTTATACATTTTTTGTAATGCTGTGTTTTACAGGTTTCATAATTTTCATGTACCCTGGAAACATCTTTATAATTAAAATAAGTAATTAAAATCAGAGGGTGTTAAGTTGGTATGCAAACTTACTTAATTACTAGATCATTGCATTAGATTTTTTAAAGATCAGTGGTTGATAAACATTTATAAGACTACTTCTTGATTAGTTCGAGATGTTTTCACTCTACTACTAGCTACTTCATTTTACACATCTAATTTCTGTAAATTTGATTAAAATTTAAATAGAAATATGATTTATGGCAAAAGTATGTTATTGGATTATCCTAGTAATTAGCGGCTATATGGAATACTTCCAGAAAATTAGCTAAATATATGAGACCGATGTGGACTTACTTGTTTTTATTAAGATACTAATACAGTGATATGAATGCTGTGCCTTCTGCACACTCTACCCAGGGACCACCTGTCACCAAAACCAAATTCACTGTTTCCCCCGGTGAGAATGCGTCTGGCACAGACAATTTCACTTTTTGTGCTAAAGAGTAAATCTGCACCTGAGTCTCCAGACATTTGTCCATAATTCATATGCGAAGGCAGTTGATGATGAAACATGTCATCTTAGAAGAAGCCCTAAACAACAATAGAAAAAAGAAACTTTCAGAACGACTTCACGGCCTCACGTATTATATGTGATGTGCTTGTGATGAATCTTAAATCTACAGATCTGACATGTGTTTTGTGGCCTCTCTCAACCATAGCTTTGATTCATGACATTTTTCTTAAACCTTAGCCAAGTGTCTTTGCCAAAGGTTGCTTAAGTCCAACCCTTACTATGGTATTAACAGATCGTATGAAGCACTTCTGTAATGGGTGTATGATTTATGGCATTGGTGTTAGTTATACTGTACTTGTATTTCATCCCTTTGTCTTTCTCTCTGTTGGCTGATAACATAAAATGTCCAATAAAAACAGCATTTGTCTTTTCTCTGTCACATTATAATTATAAAACCAAAGTTTTTTTCTATTTTCTACCATCGCTTTCTGTTCAAAGTAAGTTAAGCAAGGTTTAAGGCTTCATCTAAATAAAGTCAGGAAGGAATCCTGCAGCCAATAACAATATAAATCTGTGTCTTGCTTGTCAAAGCAAGAACAAATCCATTAGATATCCAGTGGGCAACTAATATGTTATGATTAGAAATTGACCCTAAACAATGTTGCTTCAAAAATAGCCGACAGTTGGACAGCTGCACAATATTAGATCAGAGAACCCGTGTGTGCTGTGCTGTGATTGTGTGGTGATCAAATGCAGGACAATGGCCTCCAATAGCAAAACAGATGGTTATCACCCTGCAGACAATAAATACCTATTGGATACTGTACTGTGAGTCTGCACTAGTTTCTCCCAATCACTGCCTAATGCTGCAATTTTGAATGGATCACAGAGATAAAAATCTTTGTGAACCGTTCATTCCCTTTTACCTGTGATTGACAGAAAATTGTCACGTGTTCAAGTTTTGAAAAAGCTGTCTAAATGAATTTCCATTTAGATTGTGCACTTTTAAATCTCAATATTAATTATCGAATGCTGCTTAATTGCCTTAAATTGCTTAAAGTTGTGGACATCAATACAAAGTTACTCGTGCCTTTCAGCATTCCTCACTCACTTAAATGGATAGATTTTGATATCAATAAAAATCCACTGATTAAATGGTTGAGTTAATCTCTCCTAGCTTTTCTACGTGAAGCAAATAGAGCAGCCAGGCGCCAGTATACACATACAAGTGGAAATCATTGAGCATTAAAGGGCGAAAGCGTCTCCCTTCCTCCATGCTATGGTGCCTCTTTCAATACATATTACCTAATAGGATGTGAGTGTAGTGTTGCCTTCCTCACTCCCTGACTGCAGCGTGCAAGCAGTGCGCGCACACACACAGGCAGACACACACAGATTGAACCCGGGGGACAGACGTAGTTACAGTTGAGCTGGAGGCCAATGAGATTCCGTTGACATTCATGACTTAGGTAGTGACAGAAGGAGAAAGAGTTCTCTAGGATCCATTGCATCTACAGAGGAGAAACAGATACACACCTGAAGAGCAAGTTTTCTCTTATAGCATCACTAATTCAGCTTTGTCTAACAATTTATGTGTTCATCTTTATATTCATCACCTTGGAGATTAAGAGTTTGAACATTTATTTCATCTAAATCTGTCAAGCTCTTTTTTAATCTTCATGTATTTAGTTTCCAGATTAACTGGTATAGACTATTGTCCTTTTAATGTCTCTCAACATTACATCAGTTCTTAAGTTTTGAGAGCAAAAGCAATCTTTTAGGCAGTGGACTCCAGTGAACCACAGTAAGAGCCATTATCCACAAATGGAGAAAACCTGAAAGTCATTTCAAGGCACTGTACATTGTAATGTTTATGACCTTACACAAAATATATATACATGGAATATTTGTAGAAGACCCAACATTTTCAATGGGCCACAGTGGAGAGAAAAAACTCCCTATAACCCTTTTGGTTTGGGAGCTGGTTCCACAGGAGAGGAGCTTGATATCTAAAGGATCTTACTCCGGTGTCTACATTTGGAAGTTCTAGGAACCATAAATAGACCAGCACCAGGCCTTTTAAGTGGGAAGAAATATTTTAAACAATGGTAGGCTTTTTGAGTACAGCTACCTTAAAAGCCTGTGACACAAAGCCACTACCTAAAGACAGATTTATCCCGTCTAATATGGGACGTGCTGATCAAGGTTAAAACCTCTTTGAGCAGTCTAGTTGGGAGACATGTAGACGATGTAGATGAATTCATTATTGAAATGAACTCTGAGTTACAAGAAAGAAGTAAGACTGAGGTCCCACAAACAAATGTGGAGCTTCTGGACAAATGTGTCCAATTTTCTCTCTAATAGCTATAATTTTATTTATAAATATATTCATATGGTGAAATAAGGCAATCGTAGGTTCATCAGAGCTATGACTCTGTGTCAGCCCGGCTACAGTTATGTGTGTCCTGGTGTGAAACTAAAACATCATACCCACAGTCAAACATGGTGGTCATAGTCTGGTTGACTGGGGCTGCTTTGCTGCTTCAGGAGTGGACAGCTTGTCACAAATGCACTCCTCCAGCAAATGTGCAGCCATAAGTTTGTGACCTCAAGCTCAAGAGGACTTGGCTCATGCAGCAGAGCAATGATCCGAAACATCAGCAAGTCTACCTCTGAAGGACTTAAAAAACTAAAGAAAGGTTTTGGAGTGGCCTACTCAAAGTCCAGACCTAAATCAGATTGAGATGCTGTGGCACGACATTGAACAGGCTGTTTATGCTCAAAAACCCTTCAGTGTGGTTGAATCAAAACAAATCTGAAAAAAAGAGTTGAAATTCCTTCACAGTTATCTGAAAGAGTCGTTGCCAGTTATCACAATCACCGGTATTATTGGTTATTTACGTTAGGGGGCACTAACATCTTCACATAGGGCCCTTTAATAAAAAAAACATTTCTCTCAAATTTTTATATTTTTATTTGGTGATCTAAATAACCCCAGTGTGAGGTTTTTCACAGCATTGTGTGTGTTCATTAGAGAATGTCAGACATTGCTTGGACGTGTGTGTTTGTGTGGTCTTTATGCTAGCCAGACTTTCCTTGTCCTCTCCTAAGTGCAGGCAATCATGGCTAACTCGAGCTAATAGTACGATAGCACTTAACAAGTGTACATGTGTGTGTGCCTCTGCTAATGGCATATTGGTCATTTGAGGTAAGGACTCCTTAAATACAGAGGTCAATTAGAATAATTAGCATTCACTTCCTCCCTGATTTTCCCTGGTCATAGCTACTTTTCCCTCTCTCTTCATGGTCACAAATGTATTAAACATTAGTGAAATTAGATGCAAAAACATGACTGGTCTTGATAATTTAGAACTTTTATTTTTTAAAGTTTGTTTTAGATCACTTTTCCTCCCACATAAATACATTTTTAATTTTACCCTTCAGAACAAGTGAGATTGCAGCTTTTATCCCATCTGTTAAAAAATGGCAATGCTACCTGTTTAAATAATTGTATATTTGTGCAGGCTACAATTCTTAAGGAGTTGAACAAGTCTTTCAGCTATTTCTATTTTGTCCAAGTGTCGTGCTGGATTTGGGAAGCTGCATATTACTATGACTGCTTAAAAGAAGGTTGTAAATGATATTATTGTTGCTTTGGACAAAAAGCAGCAGAAGGAGCTGCTTCGTTGCAGCTTTATTTATTGCTGTCTAAAGCTTTGATACAATGGTTGCCAGGGTAGTCTGAACAAGCAGCAGACTGGTTTTCTAATTATCTTTGGAATAGAGCTCAGTGTATTGTTAATGGGCCCAGTCCAAACTGACTTACACATGTTACTGGAGTGCTCCAAGGTTATGTGCTTGGCCTGCTTTTATTTTCAATATAAATAATTAGGGTGTTAAAGCATATGGATGTTATACTCATTGCTATGCTAAGGGGTTCACTTTTATATAGCTCTGCACCCTTGCTCACTTCATAAGCTGCAGTCTGGTTTCATATTGAAGTTGCAACTCATTTAACTCAAGCCTGTGCTGAATGCAGACAAAACCAAATTAAAGTTATGTTCTAATATAAGGAAAGTACCAGGGACTGCTGACAGTGAGACATGTCAAATGGATAAAAAATATGTCACATCTGGCATGATGAATGGCTTTCTTTTAAGCTACATGTCAAAAGCCTTGTGAATAAACTAAGACTGAAGTTAGAGCTTTATTATTGAAGAAATAACTTGATGTACTGTATATGACTGCACCATCACAATATCTGCATACATGCCTGGGTGCAGCCTTGGCTGTATTTTTCTGATTAGTGTATTCATTTTTAATTGTAATTGTAATTCTGTCTCACTTTTGTAGATGATAGAAGCTGCTAACCTCTTACCTATGATTTACCTGGTTAAATAAAGTTTAAGTGCAAATCACAAATGTTTTCTTATTCGCCCTTCATCCAGTTTTGTATGACATACTGTAATTATTATTCATTGCCTCCTCCATGCTCCCTCTTTATCTGTCTTTACTCCCTTTGCTTGTGGCCTTGTAGCTCAGTGGTTAAGGCAGAGGGCTGGGATGCAGAGATAGCAGGATCGATTCCCAGCTGAGTCACCCAGCCCATCAGGGCTGGGTGACTCAGGTGTGTCCCTGAGCGAGACACTCGAGCACTACCTGTGGCTGCTCACTGCTGGGTCAAATGCAAATAATAAATTTTATTGTAACATGTAAAAATGTATCGATGACAATAAAGGTTCCAACAATCGACAAATCATAACCCCTTTGCATAAATAACTACAAATTGCTAGTGATTCATAATATCTACTTGCTGCAAATCCTTTGTACACCGTTTCCTGGCTTAGTTTCCGCCACAGAATTGCTTACAGTTATTTTTCCTTGAGCTGATAACTGTATGCGTCTGTCAGACAAATGGCCCGCGCTTGACTAAGATGAACTAAAAGAAACAGATGAGTAAAGAGAAAGAAACAGGACAGAATGCATACTCCCCCTCGAGCAGAATTAATAATTAAGCTGGTATTGTATCGAATAGCGACACACCCATCATCCATCAACCTTTTACAATGTGTCCACGGAGCTAAAGAATAACCACATGTGAAAAGAAGGGCCTGGCTTTCAAAATAGAATTCCCCACAGTTCAGCAAGTGTGTTTATGTGTGTACCCGACAGAGATTAGAGCAAGACAAACTGAAAGAAAAGTGCAAGGCATACAGAGACACTTAGAGAGATGAAGAGACAAGCTGAAAGGTGGGGGGAAAGAAAGTTTATAGACCATGTGCTGCTTTCAGCATGCACATAGCATCTATTCTGTGTGAGCAGCTGTGTTTTCAGTGAAGTGGAATAAAACAAGACAGTGGATTAAAAAACCAGGAGGCCAAGCAGAGGAAGGTGTCTGTTGGAACAGTATAAGCCGCTGTTACTTTTTAAAATCCACTGGATCACATACTTAAACACACACACACACACACACACAGCCGAGTTCAGCTAGTGTTTTCCTTATACTAAAATACACTGAGCAAAGCGAAACAGATGCACTTCAGTCACATTGGTTTTGTAGAATAATAAAAGTTGTGCAAAGCTGATAGAATCACTGCCGGATCACAGCCACTGAAAACAGCCACTGCACCACTGGTTCAAGATCTACGGTTTCATCTCGGTTAGGTGGTTCACTTAGTAAGAACACCCACACGTGAACAGAGGTTGAAAGCAGGGCAGCGCTGGTTCGGATATTATACAAGCTATAGAGCATGCAGGAGAGATGGATCTTATTACCTTTCATCCCAGAATAATATGTTGAGAAAGCATCTCACTGGGGTGACCATAAAAGAGACGTTCCCTGACTATATGACATTATTTCCACTTTCATCATCTGTATTTTTAATACCGAACACCTTAACACTACATGGGAGTAAGTGTTATAAATGAGTCTTTTCTTGCAGGTGAAGAAATAAAACATCTAAAATCAAACTTTGGCTTAGAGAATAAGGGACTTGTTCTGACTGATGTGGTGACTGCCGTGGCTAATATCAGTATATCTGCATGCCCGTCAATGTTCTCAATGTTAACTCCAGACACTGAAACGCAATCACGGTGACGGGGGAAATAAAACTTGAAATGACAGCACACTCTGTCTGATCCCTGGCTAAATAGAGGTCAGCAATAAATCGTGGCTGGCCTGGGAGAGCCAGTGTTAGTGAGAACAAAGAGATAGATGGAAAACTTTTCTAAACTAGATAAGTGTTTGTATATTGTGCATATATCGCTCTCTCAAGTGCTGTATATAAATGTGTTTGTGTGGTCCTGCAATAGGACATTACAAAGAAATATGCATTCTTTTCATTGTGGTATTCTGCTACAAACACGTAGACGTCTGCAAAACAACGTAGCTTATAGTATGTTTGGTTTTTCTTGACCCTGTGATTTGGTGCTTTTAAAATGTAACTGAATGAAGGCACAGGTAATATGGACAGAGTAATTCTCATTAAAATTTTGATCACATTGTTACTACGGTCTGCTCCTTGTTTTCAATGTAAATGCGTTATTGTGTTTCCAATTCAAAGCATTTTTATACAAGAGACAAGTGTACCTTAAGTTAAAACATCTGAGAAAAGGCAGCATGTTCCCCAGCTGCAGATCAGCAGAAAATAATGAATAATGTCGTGAAGTACAATGCCAGCCACGTTTAGCTGTAATAAACGTTATGAACATATTAAGGTGAATTATTTTTGGTACACCTCTCATCTTTGAACTGACGTATGTATGTGCAAATAAAAAAAATTTCCAAACCATGAACATTTCACACAGATTTTTATGAATCTTCAAACATTTGGTCACAACACAAATAGAAATGCATACTCACATTGCAGTAGAGATTGACATGTCTGCTGTATTTTGTGGTTTGCTGATTTTAAGGATACAGTACAGTCTTTTATTAGTTAACCACAATTTGGATGGGTAGAAGAGACAGAGAAGGGAGCGGGATAAAAAAAACAGAAGTATAAAATATCTGAAACCACAGAATATGTCAATATATCAGCAGTATTTCATCAGGATACACAGTTTCTCTCTGTTCCTTACTGCACTTTGACCTTCAGCAAGGCACCAGCCAGAAAACAGGGGGATAGAAATACTGAGGTAGAAGAGAAGAGGAAAGGCAGATATGGCTCAGAAGGGGAAGACAGACCTCTGACCAGCTCACCGTTGTCTGGCAGCAAAGCAGAGAGCAGAGAAGAAATCCAATTCTCTCTGAAAGCTATCTGCGGATGGGAAATACAATGTATGCATGACATTCCCATCTTTCTCAGTGGATGGTGACAAATTCTCCAGTTCCGACTGGATGTGTGAACAGGCTGTGGACTGGGTTGCATGAGGTATTTATTCATGTTTCTGCATTGTTGGTAACTAGCAGCTACTTCCACATTATTCACTGACCACCAGCACCGGTCAAAATGAGAGTGTGTCTGAAATGTGTTGCACACAGTCACACACCACTTGATACAATCTGAATGTAATTAGATTAGTCTATTTGTTCTGTTGACTTTACATTAACCTCTCGTTAAATGAACATGCTTGTTGAGAACTACCCAGGTAACAAAACCCTGCAGCAACAATGCTGTGATTTCTGAGTGTGGAGAATGCACACGCTGATGAGAAAACACACGACCCCACGCAGACAATCAAACAACAGTAAAACTCATCTTCGTCTCGAGGCTTCGTGTTTACTCAGATGGATTATGTGCATTGGGTAATTCTGGAAGTTGTTCCTTAAACTGTAAAGAAATGAGTGGCAGTAAAAGATTTCTTCTAGGAACAATGACTCCTCGTATACAGCTAAACTGTTTACAGATGTGAGCAGGGATAATGTGAAGTGACGTGTGGAGAGGGACAACCTCGATGACTGGTTCAGATGTAAAACAGCAGTGTTGTGTCTAGTTGAAGGACGTTCCCACCACCTTTCCAATGATAGGCTTTGGAATAGCCGGTGAGCTGTAATTAGCTGTAATTATGGACCCTCTAATCCTCTCTTTACCGTCTCCCTGATGAATTTTCAAACTGCCCTATTCTCCTGCCCTGAATCTTTCTTCCTTAACCAACTCCCCATTTCTATTTTCCCACCGTGTTAACATAGATAATATAGAAACCAATACTGTAGCGTCCGTTTCTACTGCCCTTCTTAGTTGACCTGTGTCTTTCAGATGCTTAAAAAACTGTTTTTGTGCTAAGATATGGTTCTTTATGTCTATTCTTTTACCTCTGAGGCCCTTTTATGGGTGTGCTTGTTCATTTTTTAGAAAAGGAAATGCTGAGAATTATTTTTTCATTCGTTGGCCTCTCAGCCTTTTGCCATTTACTGAAACTTTCAATGTTACAACTTCTTCTCTTCTCTTTTCTTCTCTTCTCTCCTGTCCTGTCCTCTCCTCTCCTCTCCTGTCCTGTCCTCTCCTCTCCTCTCCTCTCCTCTCCTCTCCTCTCCTCTCCTCTCCTCTC
>JAUMHF010000008.1:12326700-12347575 GCA_032359275.1 Microctenopoma steveboyesi
TCTCCTCTCCTCTCCTCTCCTCTCCTCTCCTCTCCTCTGCTCTGCTCTCCTCTGCTCTCCTCTCCTCTCCTCTCCTCTCCTCTCCTCTCCTCTCCTCTCTCCCTCTTCAGTTCAGGTTTGTACTAACTAGAAATATCTGACCATTATGTACTTTGATTCCCTAAGCATACTGATAATCTTCTTTTTAAATATTACTTGAGGAGTACTTCAGTATTACCTTAATATTACATGTGATGCATTTGCATAAATTTTTTCTCTTACGTTATCTCTTGACCTTGTTGGTCTCCTCCTCTCTCCTTCGTCTGCTGCATGTAGCAGATGGATGGTTCAAACTGGCAGGCAGACAGAGACAGCAGTCGGAAGACAGTCTGGAAAATCGCTTCTCTAAACAAATACCTGCGTGGATTATCGTTGACGTTTTATATGAATTTTAAGCCTGAGATATTGTTGGCTTTAGATGATGGCACAAATAGCACAGGTGGTTCCGTAAATGTTTCATATATTTATCAGGGAAAAATATAAAACGATTATCATTTACCATTTGTCTGAGCAGTGTTATGCATCAGTAACTTGAACTAGTGTGAATTTCTGACTAAGACTGAGAAGGAGATTGTCTTTTGCTACTAAATATATATAACTTTACTTCTGTTTGATAAATGAAACTGTGTCTTTGCTTGTTATATTTTACTTCCACAATCTTCTGAACAAAATGTAGAAAATGCTTTCTGATTATGATTCTGATAATGCTGTGGGAGTGTGGTATTTCTTTGCAAATACTAGTGTGTGTGTGTGTGAGTGTGTGTGTGTGTGTTACTGTGTTTCTGATTGTCTCCAGATTGCTGATTCCAATCTATCCTCACTATTACCTCTAGGTAGGAGGTTTTGTGTGGAGACCTCCCTCTAACACTGTCTCTCAGCTCAGAGTCAGTTCTTGAAAAACCTGAAATATGAGGGAAACACATCACAGAGAGGAAGAGAATCACTCGTCATACATCTTCCATTGTACATGTTTTACGAACACGATAGTGTAAAGTCTTGTAGGACATGGTCTTTGGCAGCCAACAAAGGCTTCTCGATTCGGTTTACAGCGTGTGTTGATTCAATAAAGACAACCTTAAACCTTCCAACACAAGCTTTTCATTAGCATCCAGCTGAGCATTAGCTGTGCCCAGCTGGACCGCGTAACAGCCATAATCTGTTGCAGTGGAAATCTTTCTTCTACTCTGCTGTTGTCTCTAAAGAGTCATTTGTGTTACCATCACAGAGATGTGTGTGACCTTGTTGTTCTGTCTCCTGTTCATGTGCAGCTGATCAGTTTGTGTGCCACACTGAGGCCATTGCAGACATCGTAATCCTGGTGGACGGCTCCTGGAGTATTGGTCGCATCAACTTTCGGCTGGTCCGCATGTTTCTGGAAAACCTGGTCAATGCCTTTGATGTTGGTATCGATAAAACAAGGATAGGTGGGTTCCTTTAGTGGGATCAATATGGTCTTCCTTTGTCTGTGTAAAGGTTTTATTGCATCGCTAGATGTAGATGTCAGCTAGCTTGGATGTTTAACTAGAAAGTAAATTATCTGTGTATGTGTTCACAGGTCTGGCTCAGTACAGCGGTGATCCCAGGATTGAGTGGCATCTAAATTCTTTCTCCACTAAAGATACTGTCATCGATGCTGTTAAGAATCTGCCCTACAAAGGAGGAAACACTCTCACAGGTGCAGGACTTTACTGATACTACCAGTTTTTTTGCCATAAACACAGGTTTGTTACTTAGATCCAAACCTCTATTTTATTTCTCCTTCTCTCTCGTTTTCTGTCTCCATCCAGGCCTCGCTTTGACTTATATCTTGGAGAATTGCTTCAAGCCCGAAGGTGGCTCAAGGGTTGGTATACCCAAGATTGGGATCCTCATCACAGATGGGAAGTCCCAGGATGATGTCATACCCCCTGCAGAGAGCCTGCGCAAGGCTGGGGTTGAGCTGTTTGCTATTGGTAAGAACGACCACCGAAATCACATCTTGTATCTATTGTGGCTGTAGCAAACATGACAGCTTCCGGAGGCTCCACAGCACCCCAGAGAGGTCAAGCGGATATGATAATGAATGGACAATCACAAGAATAGCTTTTTTTTAATTCCCAGGTGTCAAGAATGCTGATGAAAATGAGTTGCGCTCCATCGCATCAGAGCCACACGACAGTCACGTCTACAATGTGGCCGACTTCAACATCATGAGCTCCATAGTAGAGGGACTAACCAAGACGGTGTGTGAACAAGTGGAGCAACAGGATAAAGACATCAAAGAGCGTAAGGAGACAATTCATATGCAAACTGGAGTAATATCTGCACTCTGCAGTATCCTCAGTCTCAGTTATTAGTCAGAAATGTGCACTGTAATATGATAATGGTTCTTCCTGATGTAAGTGACGGGATGATAGAAAGGTACAGTGAAATGATGAGCATGATGGCAGCCATAGTCACAGAGAATTTCTTTTGTTTGGCGTGAGTCAAACCCAGTATATGAAATTGGCTGTATTTATCTCAAGGTTTGTTCATGGGGAGGGTGGCATCATCTACAGAAGCATCCAAACAAAAGTGATACCGTGCTGTATCAAAGAAATCTTTGTTTGATACAGGATACAGTTTTTCTACTTAAAAAGCATTCTCCAGCGGGAGTAATTTGATGTAATCTTTTTTCTTAGTATTTCCTGTTCTCTTCCTTTTTTCCCTCAGAACACGTACCAGAGAAGATGGGTCCGCCACTTGACATGTTGACATCAGAGGTCACGGCCCATGGCTTTCGTGTTTCCTGGAGTCCTGCCCCTGGAAACGTAGAGAAATACAGAGTAGTTTACTATCCTCTACGGGGTGGCCCACCACAGGAGGTAAATGCATGTTTTTTGCTGACAACACCACTGTTTACTGTACTGAAAAGCTGTCCTAATGTTTATCCCGACATATACTGTACATGCATGTTTAGAAGACGTAATGTTGAGACACTTAGCTGGAGCCCAGAGATGTTTAGGCTGCTCCACGCTCTGTTTTTCCACTATATTTACTGCACCACTGGGAGTTATCAGGGCTATTTTTCCAGGTTTATAATTCAAGTTCAGTTTTTTCCACATGATGCTGGTGGTATCATCCATTCATACCTTTCGCTCTCATCAATCCATTCACAACTCCCCAGAACCCCCGTGCAGGTAATGAAGGCTCACTATAAATGATACTCTGGCTGATCCAGGCAGAGCTGATCCAGTTTTCCAGAACATTTGACCACAGACACTATAAAATATTTTTCTTTGCTGGGTTTAGAGGCACCACATGTTCTGAAGGCACAGAGCTTTCCAGCTGGCTCAGCCCAAATCTCATCTGTATCACAAATGGCATCCATTTAGTTTGGAACTTTAAACATTTGCACTTTATGCCGTTAAATAAATTGATTGTTTCCCTTCCTCTACCATTCTATTTCGATCTCTCCCTCCTGACCTGGCTTCTTGACTGTCCTATCCTGCATTTGTCATTTTCATCTTCTCTCATTTATTGCCCAATTTTCAATTTTCCTTGCCATTCTTTGTCCCCCTGCCCCATTCCCTTTCTCATCTCTCGTCCATTTCCGGATCCCTTCACCATTTTCTGCCGCTGTCATCCATCTTTCACAATCCCTCTTCGTCACACTTCTGCACCCTAGGCTGTAGTGGACGGCAGAGAGACTTCAGTGGCGTTAAAGCATCTCAGCTCCCTCACTGAGTACCAGCTGGCTGTGTTTGCTGTGTACACAAACGATGCAAGCGAAGCTCTAAGAGGATCAGAAACCACCCGTAAGTTTATTCTAATACACAAACATACACGTACAAATGTACTTACTAAACCTCCCCCCAGTACCTTAGTCAACATCTGAGATCACAAGTTAACGACAATGACTTAAAAGTTTAACGGCCATGGGAGCCAGACATATTGAAGTTATGCTCTCAGAATAAAAAAATAAAATCACCCACAAAAACAAGACAAGATTTTCTACATTTACACGAATCTTAACGTCATGGCAACAATTTAGAAAACCTCACTTAACCCTGAAACCCAAGCACTGACCTTAGTTCTTTATAAAACATTTGTTAACAGACTTTTGTGAAAACATAAAAATATATAACTGCAGTTGTGTCTTATGAATATCTCCACTTAAAGTTTCTGGTTCAAGCCTGTAGATTATTAAACGTTGATGCTAAAATAGTATCAAAATATGTATCATAAAATTTATTTTTAATTGGCATTTGATAGAACACAATAAAAATGAATAAATCAAAGTCACAAAATGGTTTATGTATTAGATGCTGTAATGCACTGCAGCACAATAAAAACCATAATAAAATCACTTGTTATTGGAACTAAAATTGTGTTATTATGTTATGCTGTGGTGGACATTTTTCCTGGCATAGTTTTTTGTCCCTGTAAAGTTACAGAGTTAGTTTGAAGGTGTCAGGGGGCTCAGCTGTTGTTGGTTGTATCAGCGGTGACGAGGAGCCAGAGTACAGAGACCTGGTGGACTGGTTTGAGGAATGGCTTGGGAACAACCACTTGATCTTAAATGTAACCAAAACAAAGAAGAGGATTGTGGAAGAACAGAAATCATTTAGGGAGATGAAGTGGAGATGGTGGAGGGGTACACATATCTGGGTGGACAGATCAGACTTTTTAATGTGTGTAAGATACAGGAAGTCCTTTACCCTGTATAATGACTTTATCATGACAGAGAGCTCTGCTCCAACAATGTAACTGCTATGTTCCATCTATTTCCCATTACTGCACATCTGACCCTAAATTCCTGCAAAGAAAATGAATCCATTCAAGTCTAAATCTACCTTAAGTGACCAGCTTTGCATCTAGAAATGTGCTCATCCAGAGAACACAAGGAGTCATTAAGTGGTTTAATGCGCATCAAAATTATATAAATCATATGTCATGGTCTTCGCAGTGAATCCTTACATATACATGGCTTAACCCAAAGGATACAGTTCATAGTCTGTTGTTGTTTACATCCAGTGAGAAATAGTACTACTAGACAGTAAATAGGCTTTTTTCAGCTCTAACTCTACAGACTTTGTTTAAAACATTCAATAGTATGATTGTGTTGCGTGTGGTTGGTGTGTAGTGGCCCTTCCCACAGTGACTGGCCTCCAGCTGTTTGATGTGAGTCACAACACCATGAAAGCGAGATGGGACAGTGTAGATGGAGTCTCTGGCTATACGCTGCTTTATGCACCACTGACAGATGATGAAGTCTTGGACGAGAAGGAGGTAGTGAAAAAATACTAATAATACATGACATATAAAAATCTAAATCAGATCAAAGCTTTCGTGTTAATTTGTGTGCATCTTTGTCAACAGATCCAAGTGTCGGACAGAGTGACAGAGCTGGAGCTTGATGGGTTGATCCCTCACACTGAATACACTGTCACTGTTTATGCCATATATGGAGAGGAGTCCAGTGACCCTATTACAAACCAGGGAATGACACGTGAGTACTCATTCATCTTTACAAGGGCCGCCATCTGAAAACTGTATCCTAACTTTGCCCTACATGTTGTCATAATCGACCTTTAAAACTAAGTCTTAGCCTTTCTATTCTATTCTACTTCTTGCCCTCCTACCCTTTCTTTCCCAACTCAGACACTGGTTCAATGCTTGAAGCACCAAACATACAATCACGCTCTCTCTCTCTCTCTCTCTCTCTCTCTCTTTCTTCCTTCAGTACCATTGAGTCCTCCCAGCAACCTCCAGTTCTCTGACATCACTCACAACTCCGCCCGCATCAGCTGGGACCCTGCGCCTGGAGAAGTTAAAGGCTATCGCATCATGTGGGTCAAGACAGACGGACTAGTCAGCAAGGAGGTGTGTGGGCAACCCGGAGCTCTGCCGCTTTGTCTTTGGCTGAATGAGATGTTCTTTGTCTTTATGCTGTGAATATAATTACAGCAATTCTATGTAAGAGTATATGTCTAGATGAGATGGGAAAAGGGAATAGAAACAAAAGAAGAGAGGAACAATGAGGAGAATAATTGCGAATGCATCGTCTACAGCATGCAAAGGTCAGACTACGATGATTATTGAGTACCAACTCATCTTTCAAAATCTATATTGAAATGACAAATGCGCATAGAAATCAGTGCATGTGTCCAATTTGTTCACCAAGTCCGATCTTTTGGAAATGTTGGAAAGGCTGTGTGTTTTTAACACACTGGAAATCTGTGCAAAAGTCATTTCTCAGAGGACTTGTGGCCTTTTTAACAGCCTGTAAATACAATTCTGTGTCTGTGTATATCGTGCAGGTGCAGGTGGGTCCAGTGAGCTCCTATGACCTCGGTGAGCTGTCATCCTTGATGGAGTACTCAGTAGCTATCTTCGCCCTGTACAACGAGGGACAATCAGAGCCACTCAGTGACGGATTTACCACAAGTAAGAAACACTTCTAGAGTTAAATAGTAACAATGAGTATCTATTAGAGGATGTGGTAGCTAGAGGCTTAGTTGGTTTGTTAGCAGTGACTCAGTGTGAACTAAAATACGGTAAATAGTGGTAATTATCCAGGAGATTTTTTAATTGCTTATCTTAATGTCTGCCTTGTTTCTCAATCCCTGTTTCTTCTGAGGACAATGGTCTCTAGTTCCTGAAATTTATATTCACATCATTAGAATGTCTCTGTTTGAGCCAAACAGCGCTGAATTTTATTACCCCTGCTTGTCCTCTGCTATTTTGGCGGTTTGCCCATCTCATTTACACCTCAGCATAAAAGACCAGTCACATTAAAAGGTCATTTCACTGTCCCTGACTATTCTGTCACTAACAGATATTGATTTGTAGGAATATCCCTTTAAGGTAGCATTTGGGCTTCAATGCCGAGTCAGCTTAAATAAATATATTTCTGGCAACCAACTACATTATTTAAGTACTCGCTCTAATAAACCATCTTGATTCGTATTTATCTCCTGGCAAAGTTTGTTCAATGGCCCAGCTTTACAAAAGGAAACTCCCTGAACTAACGCAAATGTATAGAAGTTGCGTTACGCAGTGCAGTTTCAGTGCCAGCCACGCTGCCTTTGGAAATCTCTCAGTGCTGCTTAATGGGAGGCGCAGGGAGGAAAACACAGTGCAGAACACCGTGTAGTCATCTCTATAAACCTACGGCCTAATCAGAAACTTATTACCACTGGTACATGAAAGAATGTAAATATTTAACAGCCTAGAGCTATATCAACCCCCTCTTACTAGATTACCCAATCCAGTCTATTCTCCTTTGTTGTCCCTGGCTGGTGGAATGACTTTTCCTGCTCCATTCGACTAGCTGACAATATAGCCATCTTACAAAAACATTTGAAAACTCACTTGTTTGATTTAAAATGAGTCTCACAAACACACAAGTAAAGTAAAAATCAGGAAAGAGTAAAATGGTAAAAATATAACTTTCTCTCTGTTTGTCAGCTCCAGTTCCCGGTCCTCTAAATCTGCACTCCAGTTATGTCAGCACAGACAGCTTCGAGGTCAGCTGGGATCACTCAGCCAATGACATTGTCCTTTATAGACTCTCCTGGACACCCTTCACAGGTGGCAACACAAAGGAGGTCAGTACCTTTAAAATCCAATACATAAATGTGTTGTAACGTCCGGGGTATGAACACACAGGGTTACGCCAACATGGATCTTGCAGGCTGTGTTGACAACACTATAGATATAAAGGAGTATTTGGGCACAAAGATGTATTTTCTCTCCCTTAAGTAGACATATATTACACCAGTAAAATTTATAATTTGGTATGAACATGCATTAATTCAGAATGTAATACTTAGCCAGGGGTCCATTTATTATCTCTCTTCTCAGAGCAAGAAGTGGCTGCACTCAATGTGTCACGATAAAGAGCCCCCTATACCCTCCACACTTCCGCATAGACTCAACCACACTGGTAGTTGGTGAACCCCTTGGCTTGGCTGAGTATAAATAAAGACTGAATAAATCCAGAAATTAATGGCTTGGATGTTTTATTACCATGATCTGGGGTTTAGAGACAGCTGGGAGGCAGCGATAGGGCCTTAGGTCTGTAAAAGTGTGTGTGCCTACGCGTGTGTTTGTGTGTTTTGCTGAGAGTTATCAGAGCTGAAAATAACACTCTGGGGAGTTGGAGAGGTGGGCTGGTAATACCGCCGGCACAGAAAGAGGGATACATGCAGCTTCTCTGTGTCTCCCGCCCGCACAGTGTACACATGTAGGCACACATAAAACTGATTAAACACAAATTCAGCAGACACAGGGAAAGATTAAAACTTTGGGATGATAGTCATCACAAACATAGAGGATACATTATCGATTTTGTGCATCGTACTGTTCCGTTTGGGCTCATTCATTTTCCTTTACTTTTTAAAAATAGATGTTAGTGCTCTTTAACAAGAATAAATGCGATTGGCTGTTTTAGCGAATACCGGTGAGGGCAATGCAGGAAACACCTCTATAAAATATGAAACTGCATCTTATAAGGGGGAGAGAATAAATGGCTCAAGATGCACTTGCTCTGGGGAAATCAAAAACTGCTGGCCCCACCGGTGAAATTTGCATGTAACTGTGTCTCGGAGGGCTCTGTAAAGAAATGAATTCCTGCAATAATCTGGTTACTGAGACATCATCAGTAAATTCCAGTTTTAGAGTTGCTCTCCCTGGAAGCAAGCTGTACTTTTGATGACCTCTTTGTGTTTACCTTGGGTCTGCTCCGTTTCTGTGTTATACAAACTATAGTGTTTTTTTCAGACTCCTACAGGAGCAGTTAATCCGACTTGCTGCCCTATTAAATTCAGAGGAAAGCACACTTTTCTGAATTAGGCAAAATGTCGCGCTCGTCTCTCTTTTTATAAAATGCCCAATTCAAATCCTTTTTGTTAAACAAGAAATATATTAAATGTTATATTTAAATGCTGTGCACTGGATTAAATGTTCTTTTACAATTCACAAAATATTTAGCACAGTATTAAAACAAAGCACAGTAGTTTGTTTTCATAGACACCAGCCTATTAGGATATGCACCACTTCACTCTGTTTTCATTATGAACGTTTCAACATTTTAGCTGCTTTCTCTACTAAATCCAGCACACTGCACTAAGATCATAAATAATGTTGTCAGACTTCTGGTTAATGCTCAAATATTTCTCACATCTTAGGATAACTTAGCTATGGGTGAAAATATCTTTCGGGAAGATTGATTTGGAAGTCAAATGTAACGTGAGACTTGGACGTGTGTGTGTGTGTGTGTGTGTGTGTTTTTGTCTTTTATAGGTGGTCTTGAGTGGTAGTGATAACGGATACATGCTGACTGGTCTGAGTCCATCGACTGAGTATGAAGTGCTGTTGACGGCCATATTCAAAGATGAATCTGAGAGCGACACAGTCTCTGTTATAGAAACCACATGTATGTAACAGAAGATTGTTTAACTGGCAAAATGCTGTTGTGTTGCTAATTTTGGCAGTTGTGTGAATTTGCTATTTTTATTTTTAACCCGTTAAACCCGACGGACCCGGCACCGGGTCCACTTTCGACTTCCGGTTACAAAGTCATTCTGTGTTCCAAATTTATTTACTCTCACTCAGTGACATAAATATTACATTTTAGAACTTTAGAGCATTCTCTGGAGTCTTGCCTTTGTTGTGGTACCAAGATAGCTCAAATAAACCCTACAGTTCCTGAGATATATTCAATTAATTTTGGGTACGTCTTTTTCAAGCAAATTCCTATGAAATGGTCGAGGGTTTAACAGGTTAAAATTAATGACAGAAATCTTTCATAAAACTTCTTTGGTTGAAGTGAAATTAGCACGTGACCTAACTAACCCTCTTCAACAAAGTGCCACTGTCTGCTGAGATGAGCACCATCAAATAGAGTGGAGGAAATAATTATTTGACCCCTCGCTGATTTTGTAAGTTTGTCCAATGACAAAAAAAAAGTCTCAGAACAGTATCATTTTAATGGTAGGTTTATGTTAACAGTGACACATCAAAGAGAAAATTATAAAAAAAACTTTAAATAAAAGATAGAAACAGATTTGCATTTCATTTAGTGAAATAAGTATTTAAACCCTGTAACAAAAAAAGATACTAGTGGCAAACCCTTGTTTGCAAGCACAGAGGTCAAACATTTCTTGTAATTAATGACCCAGTTGTGCACATTTTAGAAGGAATTTTGGTCCACTCCTCTTTGCAGATCACCACGACCCATTTTGAGTTTTTACGATGCATTTTCCCGTTGGTGCGGTGAAGTTTTCCTGTGCCCTTAGCAGAAAAACACCCCCAAAGAAGAATATTTCCACCTCCATGCTTGACAGTGGGGAGGGTATTTTGGGGTCATATGAAGCATTTTTCCTCCTCCAAACATGGTGAATTGAGTTAATGCCAGAGAACAATTTTCATTGGCAAACCTCAGACGGTCCTGCACATGTGCCTTCTGGAGCAGGGGGACCTTGCGAGCACTGCAAGATTGTAATACACTGCGGTGTAATGTGATTCTAGTGGGTTTTTTGGTGACTGTGGTCCCAGATACTTTGAGGTCAATAACTAACTCCTCCCGTGTAGTTCTAGGATAATTTCTCACCTTTCTCAGAACTATTGACACCCCACGAGATGAGATCTTGCGTGGAGCCCCAGACCCAGGTCGACTGATGGTCATTTTGTGCTCCATTTTCGAACAGTTGTCACCTTGTTGGAGAGTTTGGAGTCTGCTTGCTTGATTGATTCTGTGCCTTTTATACAGGTGACTAGTTAGGACAGGTGTCTTTAATGAGGGTGACTAATTGAGTAGGACTGTCTAACCACTCTGTGGGAGCCAGAACTCTTGAATGGTTGTTAGGGGTTCAAATACTTATTTCACATAATGAAATGCAAATCAGTTTCTGTCTTTTTTTATAAAGGATTATTTTCAATTTTCCTTTTGATGTGCTATCTGTCACTGTTAAAATAAACCTACCACTAAACTCATACTGTTCTGAGACTTTTCATTTCTTACAAACTTACAAAATCAGTGAGGGGTCAAATAATTACTTCCTCCACTGTTTGCTTCTTAATATAATAAAATTTGCATTTATGATCTTAAAGTGTTGCTCTGAATGAGCCGACTTGCATTGATTTGTTTGTCCCAGTTTATTTCAGAAGAAGAAAATCTATATCACCTCAATGATTTGTTATGTTTTTCTGTCTAATTACCTTAGTTATTGATACAGAGAGTTGTTCAGGAGAGTTTATATCCAATTATCTGATCTGTGCTCGCTGTATTTCCCCAGTGGCCAAGACAACAACGATTGCTACCACAACCACAGGTAAGACTGTCCAAACTGCTTTGTGTAAAAATATCATATCAGGTATGATGCATAATAAGCATTAACTGACCCATGAGGATTTGACGTGTTGGACATGTCACATCAGATTGTACTGTAACTGTGCCATGAAACTTATTTTGTGCAAACCTGTTACTATATATAGTATAGTATAGTATAGTATAATATAGTATAGTATAGTATAGTATAGTATAGTATAGTATAGTATAGTATAGTATAGTATAGTGAGCATTAGACAAGATTCAAGTAGTATTTGCTTTAAAAATAACACAACAGACTTGATTTTACAACAGTTCAAGCCAAAGCATCTGTCTTTAAAGTCTACTGCCACTAAAATGTGAACGGCTCCACTAACCCACTAATTGCCAGTGCATGTTTGTGGTGCCAGAGACTGTCCACAGATTGGTGACCTTGTTGTTCTTTTTCTTAGTAAAACACAAATGACTAAGGAATTGCACAATCTGTTGTCTGTTTTGACTAAGGCTGATGAATCCAAAGCTAAAATGCTAAAAACCTTCTCACATAGGATGCAGTGACTGGTTTGTAAGATCCTTTGTGTCTGTTTAAGTGTTTATTGAGTTCAAACTCCGTTATCTCAGAGGTGACCCAAGGGCCATCTGGGATGTGTTTGTATGAGGAACGGGCTACAGCTAATCAGTCAAAGCAGTTTCTCCACATTATATATTTATATCTAGAAACTTTACATCTACATTGGCTAAAACTGCAAGTGCAAGTTAAAGTGGCCGACAGAAACAAAATACTGCATAGACTTTTACCATGTCACAGCAACTTTGGTTTAAAGCCAACTTTTAATCTTATGAAGCTAAATAACACTTGTTTCAAACTCTGAATAAAGAAATATTTAAAGATTTTTACTTCAACATTTTTTTCACCCAGCACATTTGAGCATACTGGCATTTTGGCATCAGATATTTTTCCACATTAAAAGTGTGAAGGAAACACTGCTTAAGCCAAGAGTGTAAGACAACTCTTAATAAATCCATTTTACAGTAACTCATAACGTGAACTGTTGTCTGTGTGACAGTGGCACGTCAGGCTGTGAGAAACCTTCAGCTCAGAGACGAGACCACCCAGAGTTTAGAGGCGTCATGGGAGATGGAAGACTCCCATGTGGAGAGCTACAGGGTCTCCTATGTCGGCCTGAGGGGGGACCACAAAGAGCAATATGTGAGTGGATCAACCTGTGCACCGTGACTTTGAAAGCAAAAACATTTACACATTAAAAATAATTAGGTGCAGATTTTCCCAGTTTGAGAAGCATTTGCTGTAGTCGAGTGCTTTGTGATTTTAATTTATGTTTCGTGTGCTATTATTAGTAAATCTCCCTCCTCATTGTCTGTCACTTTGGGAATTGTAGCACGTAAATGCACGCACAAACGTGTCCACTTCTGAGTTGTGTACACGGATTATGTGAAACAGACAATACTCTTTGTTTTGCTTGGGGTTGAGAGGAAGGCTGCTTTTATTTCACTCATCCAGCCAACTGGAGAGTACTGCAGCACTCAGTGTCAGGCTCCAATCAGAAAACTGATTAAACTTTTAGTCCCGGTCCGCTCCGCCTCCGCCTCCCAATCCCTCTATCTGTGCTAAGAGCCCTTGAGCTCAGTGCCATGTACTGACCCTGATCATGGATGCACACAAACACACAGACACACAAAACACTCTGCCTCTCCCTTCTCTCCGTCTGTCCCTCGATCTCTGTTTTATTCCCTCCTCTCTCGCTCGTGTCTCCGCCTCACCTCTCTCACTCCCCCAGGTTTTAATTTTCCAATGCGGTGTCAGAGCGGTGGAAGATGGAGAGGCCGGGCCAAGCCAGAAGACATTCCATTATCTTTTCAGTGGCCATTTACCTCACTGGGAGCCGATATGTAGGGCAGCAGAGAAATGAGCACAAGAAACAAAGATCTGTGGTAAAAGAAACAATAGCCGGGATCCAGAATGGGGGAAAAGCTTAAACTCGTCCACTACGATAGATAAGTGTTGCTTCAGGTGACGCCTCTTTCTGATTGTCTGGATGCGACACAGAGACGATAACTCTGTGGTTCATAAAGTGATGCTTGTGTGTCTTTGAGCGTGTGTAGGTTTTCCTGCTTGCAGGGGTTTCAGCACCTAAGTCCGAGTGGACAGCTCCTCTCAATGAATAATATCACATAAAAAATCATCAGCAGTTAGTTGACAACATAATCTCATAACCATATAACACGATGTCCATCCGTTTACGCAGATGTTGGGGAGCTTTCAACATTTAAACCAGTGTAGTAAAAAATATTTTATCAGAATCCATGTATCTCAAATTAGCTATATTATAAAAATGATAACATCATAGTTAATATTATAATATCATTATGTCCAGATATGATTGTGCTTTTAGAAGCTAAACAAAGAAGTAGAGAAAAAACAAACTTCACATTTATAAAAGCAAACGTAGCAGTAATGTGTTTTCCTTCCCTCCTTTCTGCCTGTGACTCTGACTTTATTGACTAAACTGAGGTGAGCAGAATTCTTAAACAGTTGTGGTTCAAACCCCTTAAGGTATCCGCAGCATTTTGCAGGCGCTTTCTATGGCTCCGTATTAAACCTCACCTTAATCTTTCCCTTCAAATGTCCCTGGAAGCCAACTCAGAGGAGCTGTAGGTTCCGTATGTAGTCTGATATACGGTGGCTGATGTGTGTGTGTGTGTGTGTGTGTTTCTGATTTGTATGCCACTTGTCTGTTGATATGTGCGCGTTAGTCTCAAGTGAGCAGAACTCATCATTGCTTCAAAACTCACTGTGCCCTGAATGTATGTGTGTGTGTGTGTGTGCGTGTGTGTGTAGATGTTAGTTCCTGGTGGTCAAAGGAGAACCGTGCTTCAGCCTTTGTTGTCAGACAACCAGTACAAAGTGACAGTCACACCGGTGTACGTGGATGGAGAAGACGGCATCAGCGTCTCTGCCCTGGGAGTCACATGTAAGCATTACAAGCCTCTCTCTCTCTCACACACACACACAAACTCCTGAATTATTAAGCACCGGGGTCAGCTCTGGGTTTCTTAATTTTCATTAGGAAAAGATGCAGCCCCCCCCCCCCCCCATATAGGAGACGTCTGACAAAACCAAAAGCAAAAAAAAGAAGAGTTTTACTGCAGCAGGCAGACTGTTCATTTGCATTGCATTAACTCCATGTTCATTTATGTCCCTGAAGGAGAATGTAAATGAAAGCAGTGATAAATACGGATGCATTCTTAATTGTCTTAACGAAGGCCATTCAAAAGTACAGCAGCTCCTTTCATTAATGAGATGATTAAATTATTTTGCTTGGCTCTGATTGATTCTCCTGATTTCCTCTCGTGAACAGCAGTAATTGTTTTCTCACACTGAACGCTGAAGTGGCATCTCTTTAGGCTGCTACAGCAGCCATGTTGCAAATATAAACCTCCTCTAACTCTGACAGTAGCATGACGACTATAGCTGTTCCTTGGTTTTCTTGTGCTGTCACCAGCAATGATGAACAAAAGTCATAAATCATATTCAAGTTACTCATTGAATCTCAGTGCTGTCAAGCACCATTGACTTCCTGCTCAGACTGTCACTCTATTTCAATTCACATCGTAATGTTTTATCCGGCCCTGAATCATATATAACCAGAACAAATGACAACTATCAAACCCTTCAAAGTTTTGCCGAGCGTATTTCCTTTGTCTGAAGTAAAGTTATCTCGTGTCTTGTGTTGTGGCAGTACCCCTCTCATCCCCCGGAAACCTCCGTGTGTCAGACGAGTGGTACAACCGCTTCAGGGTCACCTGGGATCCACCTCAGTCTCCTGCAGAGGGTTTCAGGATTGTCTACCAACCCATTAATGGTAAACAAACACACACACTCCTAAGGATGACTAGTAAAACGTGGAGACATCTCTGTCTTTTTTGTGTGGTGTTACTTTAGTGTATTTCCATTTAACACAAGTACACATCAAACACTGACTATTTTTTTTAATCATATGTGTTCATTCGCCTGGGACAAAGTCTTGTTTAAACATACTAATTTGATTTTATGGACCAGACAGTGACGAACCTGTGACAGGCACGCAGTGGCTGAATAAAAACAAACTGCTCTCAGGGTGTTTTTCTTTTTAACAAGAAGCTTGAGACTGAGAGCGTTGCCCTTCCTAATATATTTATTGTCTGGAAGTATCATCAAAAGCATTTGCCTCTCGTGTGTTAACAGGTTGATCCTTCCAAGACAGGGTTTCAGCTTTTATCCACATCTGTTTTTAGTAATCTAAAGACAATTACTGTGTCTCTAGGAATAAAGCTCTAAGCAGACAGGCTACATTAATCTCATTTCAGAAGATGCAGGCAGAGGGTGTCTGTGTCTGCATTTCCACAACCACACAGATATACAGCTACCGTATAGTTCATATAAGAGTTGTTCCACTTTTTGAAGCTAATAAATGCACACTCACCTCCATGAACACACACACACACACGTTTCCCATATAACAGTGTGTCAGTGTTGTAAAAAATAATTACTTGTTTATCTGTTTGTGTGTGTGTGTTGGTTTTGTTTCTTTTGAAAACGTATTACTATTGTAAGTCTGCAGGATTATTATTTTGTTATTATGTTGTTTGGAAATGCTGCAGTAACAAAGTTTATATGTGTTTGTGCTGGTTTGTGTGCGGAGAAGATCTTCTAATGTCATGAACCTAACTTATTTTTAAACCTACATTTAATAAAGTATATTGTTAATGGTGGTTCATTACCACTCAAAGTACTATAATACAGAAGTTAAATAGAGCAGCTTCTCATTTCTATCCTTCATTTTAAAAGCGTAACCTGTAGCTGGCTAACAGCCTACAGTAAACCAGCTGACGTAAACACTGAACGTACCACATGCAGCTGACATCAGTGTTTATGGCTGACTACAAGTTCCAGTTATAAAAATAGTTAAAGTGGTTTTACACAGTCTCAAATGTATGTGTATAGTTACGCTCATTTGGTTTGTAGCACATTTTCATTTATCACTCTTTGGTTTTCTTGATTGTGCTTAGTTCCAGGACCGGTTTTGCAGACAACAGTGAGTGAAGAACAGAACTCTGTGCTCCTTCTGAATCTGCTAAGTGGGACCGAGTACAGTGTTCAAGTGACAGCTTCCTACCCTGCAGGACAAAGTGAACCGCTGCTTGTGAACGCCAAGACATGTAAGCATCTTCACATACACCTGCAAAGACCAGTCTTTGAGTCTTTGTTGTAATAGTTGGTATTATTATAATCTGATTGCAGGAATAATGCTTTTCCTATTTAATTGTTTGTGGCACTGTTGGAAAAAAACACATTGTTTAATGGCATGACTAAGAACAGCCAATGAATAATTTAAAATTTAGCTTTCACCAAGCATAACCTGATTTACTAAAGGATCAAGTTTCTAAATAATAATAAATTATAAAGTTGCCACAAAGGACAAAGTGATTATATGTGGGACGAGACAGAGGCAGCAGCAGAAAACTAGTTTGAGGAAAGTGGGAAAGGTACAACATGCATATTAAGCACCTGATGGTATCATACGCTTTAATTTCCATTGAGACTTCAGCAAACAGACAGATAGACAGAAGGATATTAATATTTCCCAGTCACCCAGCAAGAAGAATCCCTTATGCATATAGATTTGGTATCAGTAGGTTCAGTAAGACCTAATGCAAGCGTGAACACCTTTTCATCTTAATTAAAGAGGGAGAAAGAGACATTGACATAATGATAGAAAGAGAGAACCAACTCAGACACGCTCTCAAAATAGTGTAGACTTCAATACGACTTTTATGTTAATTCCCACAGAAACATTTTTGTTAGTTTAGCTGTAGCCTAGGAGACCTGGTTGTCATGTGCAGCAACTGTAGAACACTCAGTTGCTCTGACACCTGGGGATCGTAGCCAGCAGTAAAATGAAACCACAAGATCAAACCACCACCCTTTTGGGTGATCAGAGTCAAAACTCCCCCAGGCTGTAGCTGTTCATACTGAAAGTTATACTATGCAGGATAACTTGACTGATGATACTGTCCCAGTCAGACGACCAAAACACTCGCACAGTGAGCTCCAGCTACAAATGCAAAGATGTGCCAAACATCTGTCTGCAAATCCAGATGCTGTTAGTCAGCTGTTAGTCAGTTAGACTACAGAGTGATAATTAGTCGGGACCAAATTGTGCTAGTTGAGGAACAAAACAGTGCTATTATTTTTATTTTGTATTCTTGCTCTCTTTATTTCTCCCACTAATTTCTGCATTTCTAACCGTGCTCATACCTGCCACAGGAAGAATTAGTCTGTTTAAAGCATCGTAAACGCTAACTGAAAAAGTCTTTAACATGACATAAGTTAAAACTGAGTTCCACTGACTAAATCAGGACTAAAACTAAATGACTACAATGTGACAAAAATGTAATTTTCAGGAGATGAGGATGAAGCTAAATTGAACATTGCTGTCTAAGTTAACAATGGACGGAAAACTTTATGGAGCAAAAGATTCAGAAAAGCTAATTTATCATGCACATAATTGTTCTCGACTGTTTTTTCTGGTTATTTTCTTTAACTTTGAGATAATCTTTAGAAAGATTAAATGTAGGTCAAGACAGAGAATTATGCATAACCAACAAGTAGAGGGTGTGTGTTTGTTACACGCATTTTTCTTTTATATTTTCTGCAGTCATGTCGTATCCTCATCTGTTTAATCTATCCCCTGTTGGATGAGTGTTCCACCTTCCTTTCTGTGTAGTGGTGGTGTGGTTGATCATGGTTATGTTCCTGTTCACCTCACAGATTATATCTCTTATATGTACAGTAGAAAGGAGTTTTTTGGTTAATGATTTATGATTTTTAATAACTTTGTGCACGTATTCCTTCTCAGATCCATCTTTCCTTCCTTTCTTCTCGAGTCCGTGTTCATTTCTAGTATCCAGATTTTCCACTCTGCTGACCAGACTAATTAAACAAATTATGATGCAGGCAATGTGCACGTTTTCAGAAGTATCATATTTTAGCCCTATTACATGGGGCGTAGTTGAATTTATTGTCCATATTTGTACTGTGCTGTGGAGGAACTCTGATTTATTAAGGGAATGTGTTCAGTCGTTTTTTATTCTAATAAGGGAGATACAGTAACTTATTTCCCAGAGTGCACTGTATTGTATTGCCCCAGTGCAGCCTAACCATGGGAGCCAACTGGCATGTTTTCACCAATAAGTTACACAAACTAGTATGTAACATAAATGGTCATTATTGGTACCATGAGGACCATTGAATGAAATGAAACCGTTTCCCTCAAATGAAGTTTTATGTCCTTTCTATTTAGGCTTTATAGCACTTGAGGTGTACAGTAACAGTTTGTATTCCAGAGGGCCACTGAAGGCCGCTCGGTCTCTGCAGTCTCAAGAAAATTTGTAGAATTATCACAATGTCAAAAAGTGAAAATAACCTGTGTTTTAAAAACTAAGAGTATGGGTTTAACTGAAATTCCCCACTGTGAATAGACAACACGACGAGAAACAGGCAGAACGAAGAGAAAGAAAGAAACGGTGTTGTGGAAACGAACTAAGGGCATGAAAACTAGGAAGCAAGTGGCCCAGAAGTCATTTCTGGTCACAATATCTCTCTATGAAACACCATAGTTAGATTATTTTAAGTGTGTTTTTGTATGATTTCAATTAAGCAAGGCAGCAGAAATCATCACAACAAAAAGCATGTAGTTTGTTTTTAGAAATCCATTTCTTGTTCCTGCATACAGACATACTGAAGCACAGCAAACATATGTTAGCCCATGCAGTCACAGGGAACTGGCATCAGGATTAGAGTGCTTTAGCAGTTTAGCAGTTTCGCTATGTATTCTTGTATGTGAATCTGTACATGATTGCAGAAATGCGTATTCATGTGCCGGTGTTAATTTATTGTATGTACATCTGCGCATGCTGCTGAGAATGTCGCATCTGTGTGTGTGTATAAGACACAGTTTGTGTAGGTGAGTGTGTTCTTGCATATTATTGAAAGGAATGATGGGTTGTCATATGCATTATTCACTAGTAATTAAAATAAGGCACCTGCCATATGGTCCCAGCATAAAATATCCATTCGCTGGGGCAAGAGCCAAGTTTATTGTATATGATCAGCAAATTCTGCTAACAAGGGGGACAGGATGAGGGAGAGAGAGAGAGAATCTAAAGCGAGAGCGGCTCCAGAGGGGTTGGTTGTCTGTGGCGCACTGAAATCGCACTGCCAAACAAGTTGCTCATGTTGGTGTTTTGCATTTTGCTGCGTCATGGTTCATTGTTTCTCCACAAGATAGTAAAACCTCATGCCTGACTAACTTTATGATTAATCTGAATATCTACCCAACTGATTGGTGTAACTTGAACTGCATACACTGAGTGTCTCTCAGCTCGAGTCTTGGGTTGTCTGGTGGATGGAGGATACCTGAAGAAAAAGGGCAAGTGAACGTTTGCCATATATCAGGGTACTGATTGGGTCCTTGGTGCTGAAGGTAATGGGTTAGGAGGATTTAGGAAGAGTTAATGCTTACTTTACTGCCGGCTATCTGAAAGGACCAGTGTTTTTAACTTTAATGTTCTACCATTGAAAAAACTCTCAGTTCTGCTGAAATGTGTCTTATCTGTACATGAGTCTGTGATTAATTTAATCTTAATGTCAACTCATCATTCAAATTGCCCATTTTCTTTCTTCTTACCTGTTTTCAGTGTTCCTGGGCGTCTCTGGCTTGTCAACCTACCAAGTGCGTCACACCAGCATGTGCGTCCAATGGCAGCCTCTGCTAGGTGCCGCGTCATACAGAGTCTCCATACAGTCCACTCTGAGTAGGTAGATTTGTACTGATTGTGTAGCAGTTTTTAAGAAGAAGAAGAATCCACTTTTTTGTCATTGATACATTTTTGCATGTTACAATGAATTTGTATCTGCATCACAAACAAAACTAAACATCTCTATAGATAAAGGTTTCTTTAAATGGTTTAGTCTTCACACATATGCAGAGACACAGTAACAGGAAAATGTTCTGTGTGCTACTTCAGCCATCCCATTGTGTGAAACGTGGCTTTAGCCAGTTAAGTGACTGGAATGTAGTTCAGTCAGTAAATCAGAAGTTTTACTAGGCTTGTGATATTTGTTGAGGAGCTGGATTCAACTCTAAACTCTTGCTTGTGAAAATGTCTTTGTCTATTTCTTAGAGTAACATGTCGGTTCAGGGCTTTTGCGCGTGCGTGATGGTTACACATAGAGATTACATGTACTTTTCAGAGTCACGTATTGATAAGAGCCTTTGAGGAAATAAGTGTTTCCATTTTCATCAATCTCTCATCACCCACACTGGTTTATTTAGTATATGCGTGATTCAGCTACCTTTTGGATCAGTCTTTAGATTTTTTTTGTTTGTCTTTTAAATGTCATGGTGTCTCAGAAGGTCACACGGGAAGCAATACCAGAGTGTGTCGATTTACAGAGCTTTCCCGCTGTGACTGATGTTC
>JAUMHF010000008.1:12348448-12372321 GCA_032359275.1 Microctenopoma steveboyesi
TACATGTACTTTTCAGAGTCACGTATTGATAAGAGCCTTTGAGGAAATAAGTGTTTCCATTTTCATCAATCTCTCATGACAGGGGTTTACATTGTAGAGATTATTCATAAATCTCTATGTTTGCTGAAAAGTAGGAACTCACTCTTCCCAGTCAAGGACATGGAAGGAAGTGCTTTGAGAATAGATCATGTCATTGCATCAGTATGACCATTTAAAACATTTTATTACATACATCAATAGATTATTAAAAGGAAAAAGGGACACAGAAACAAAAGAAGGAGAGAAATAAAGCATAAAATATCCAACTAAATAACCTTAAATCAAAATAAGCAACAAATGAAAAAATAAATCTGAATTCTTGTTATATTTCCCTCACTGTCCCTTTTCTCTGAATCAAGCATCTGAATACTATAAACGGTTTTCTTGGGCAACAAAAGGGTGTTCACTGTGAACAGCTTTTATTTTTTTTATTTGTTCACAGGAGGCAATTAGATGTGCAGCAAGGTCACATAAAATCTAAAGAAAGGTATTGTGTAATTTAATTGTGACAACTCTCTTGATATTTCTCACTGATATGCTTGTTCATCACCCACACTGGTTTATTTAGTATATGCGTGATTCAGCTACCTTTTGGATTAGTCTTTTGATTTTTTTTGTTTGTCTTTTAAATGTCACGGTGTCTCAGAAGGTCACACGGGAAGCAATACCAGAGTGTGTCGATTTACAGAGCTTTCCCGCTGTGACTGATGTTCTGAGACCACGATGGTGTAGTGGGGATCACGTCACTGACAGCTCTGGGAATATAATATGAAATTGCTATGTCACAAAAGTCAGTCTCACACAGCGTGGGCACAGATGTCGAAGTGCGTTTAGAGTGGACTTGGGTAAAACTTAAAATGATTTAGACATCGCTCTGATTAAAAGATTCCTTGATCATTGCACTGTCTTTCATCAGAGTTTTTTAAGTTGAAGAAATTTCACAGGAAGTTAATAAATAAAACTGAAAAATGTAAGGGTTCAGTCATTTGTTTTATATATAACTATACAGGACAATAAATTAAATGTAATGGGGAGCTAAAACACTGCCCAGACTGTAGGCATAAATAAAAGATTCTCCACGAATATGTGGGAGTCTCACATTTCAGTGTCTTACTCTGTCAGAAACAACAGCACAGATGAAGAAGGAGGAGCATTCCTGTCTTCCACCCCAACCTGTGCTCCTCGTTCTATCTCTGTCTCCCTCTCGTCTCTCTCAGCAGTCGCTAAATATTCTAGCTGGAGTTAGAGATTTGGTTTAATCCGCACAGAGCCAAGCAGCTGCTTAAACACCTTCTCAGATGCAACCTTTTGCTGACAGCTGTTTCTCTAAACTTAATTATCTGTGGCTGTTGTGGAGGAGGGGTTAATTTGTCACTCTCCAAGATGGGAGACACATTAGGAAATAGAATTAGACTAATGAAACTGACAAATGACAGCTATTAGTGTGTATGTGTACTATACGTGTGCTTCCAGTTTGTTGCTTTTGAGCTGCCAGCATAAATTCACAGACATTTCTTTCCCTGTCCCTCCACAGATTTTCAAAATAAACACTAAATCAAAAGCACTTCAGTCTATAATCCAAAGGAAATTCACACGAAATAACAAATGAGTCATTTGAATTAGTTTATTTTGAATTAGACCTTTTATCTATATTGATTAGTTGCTTTTAGAGGCAATAATAAGTAAAACTGAGTTTGAATTTAAAATCAACATTGTTGTTCATCAGGAGACATTTTACCTTCATACTAAAATTTCCTTTTTTTTTATCAGCATTGCAGTTATTTATATTTTTACACTGAAGCTCCAGATGATCTGATTATGTCTGCACATTGAATGATTACTGTTTTTGTGCTTTTGTAGCTAACTAAATGTGCACTTGAGCAAAACACTTTGACACCTGAGAACTCCAGATTCCAGCTCTAAATGAAAGTGATTAAAGCTTATTTCTATATATATTAAGACGTTGTTGTCTGCTTCACTCCAGCAGAGCACAGTGGGGCAGAAATATTGCATGCCATCACCTGAGAATCTGCACCTCTCAGTCAGGCAGCAAATTCAAAGTCCTGGAAGACTCTTTCTTGCCTGAATGCTCATCTGAGAATTAACAGTTCGTCATCTAGTAGACCATTTAATTCCAGTTCATTTAACCTGATTTTATGAAACTGAGTCAGGACTAGAATATTTGAAAAACCCTGGTTTGAATGCACAGAATAAATCACTATGATAACTTGACTGAGTTTAATTTATGCAGATTTTGTATTAATAAAGACTAACCCTAACCCAAAACATTTCAGTTTAACCCTTAATATTCTTGTGTCTTTCATTTCATTTCATTTACTTTCAGACAATCAGAGGCAGGAAGTGAGCCTGAGAGGTGGCGCCTCCCGACATTGTTTCTATGATCTCTCTCCCAGCAGCCAGTACCAAATCAGCGTTCACACAGAGATGCAAGAAATGGAGGGACCCTCTGTCTCCATCACTGACATGACGCGTATGTTACAAACGTACCCATATGCTTAAGTTGTCATGTACTTCTTTGTACTGAATTCAATTCATTTTTCTTAGGAAGATGACTCTCACTCACTTTACCCACATTACTAGTCCACTATCAGTCTCTTTCTCTCTCTCCATCTGCCCAACTACCCCCCACAGTCACCTTTTCCCACCCAGCTGTCTCACCTCTGCAACCTTCTCTTCTTATATACCACCAGCTTTCATTACTGTGGCCAGGTCTCTCTCCCCCCTCTTCACACTCTGAGAAGATAGATTCTACTGTTGCAGTTCATTGGCCAGCTGATGAGCTGAGGTGACCTGCACAGCTCCAGGGACTAGGAGGGCTCAGCTCACAACCAGGGTTATAGATAGATATGGCCTCAGATTCACACACACACACACAGATTACCCAACTAATGTTGATCCTCGGTTTCTGTGTAGATAACTGTGAGTAAAATCCCATCAGTAGAAGTTGTGGGTCCATTATATAAACACTTTTTAAGTCCAATTAGTATCAGTATTACCAGGAAAATCTAAAAGTGCTCATTGTGCAGAATGGCCACTTTAGGAGTGCTAAATTATTATGTGGGTCTTACACTGTAAAAGTGGGTCATTATTATACTCATTAAAGTTTAAGTGGAGTTTTAGTATTGTTCTAGTGCAAATGGAAATGACTACTTTATATACTCTTGGGTTCACGGTCATATTTTATAAATCAATCACACCCTTGTGAAATGATTCAGACCTTTTGTTGTGGCACACTACATTATGTTCAGGTGCGCCTTGTTTGCTTTTATTGTTCTTTGATGAAATAGTTTATGTCTTTCTTTATACATTTAAATGTGTCTGTTACTATTCAAAAGTAAATTAAATGATATTTACCATAATATAATGAACAGGCAAGCATAGATTATTAAAAATAAAGTTTATTATTACAGACTAATTTTGTCTTTTCTTAAACATACTATCATGGAGGCAGGAGAAGCATTTGTTTAGGGAATCTGTTTTGATCAAGCACTAGATTTGCTGTATCTGTGTGCAGCTGGCAATGTTTCCGGTGTGATTTATTTGTTATACCATGGTTTGACAGAACCCACTGTCAAGTAATTGGCTTGGCACTTACACATACCTTAACCTAGGGCTGTTTGTGACTCAAAAAACATAGCCCCTGGTCAGATACTAGATTGAAAATAGCATTTTTGCCATCCCTAGCGTATAGACAGAAGCGCAGAGAGAAATATTGACAGAAAGTAGAAGGATAAAGTCTGATTATTGTAACCCAGTGAGTTAGAGCAGAAAAATTGATGGAACAGAACAATGCAGCTGGGTTGCTTGTGCAGCTTCAGGTTGTAAATACGCATTGCACTAGAAGTATTTTCTCTGTAAACATCCAGAACTCAGCTCTCAGGGTAAGGAAGGGGATTAGGAAATGTTAAGCTTAATAGAAGCAGGCTAGTGCTGTGTGTCATTGTGTCAGGTCGCTGTGTGTGGGTGGGGGTGGAGGACAGAGGGGCGTTTGCTTGTCAGACAAATGCCCGTGATGGTACCACTTGTCGCGTCCATCCTGATTGATGATCTTGTCATGTTTCCCTGTGTGTGTGTGTGTCTAGTTCCAGCACCCACTCAACCTCCAACTGAACTGCCCACCACAGAGCCTCCTCCCACCATCCCACCTGCTAAGGAAGGTGAGCAGGAAGACAAACTAAACACAAATACTGTCATATTTTGTTTTCTAGTGTTGTGAATAATCATTGTAGGACTCTAGCCTCTATTTATTGTGACTGTAATCACTTGTCACATACCATATCTCTATCAATTGCCGCCTATTCTGTATGCATCATAAGGAGAAGCAATATTTTTAACGTTAATGTTTCCTAAGGAGATAATAGTTAGTCACTAAGGTCATATCTTTGGATCAAATTGTCATGTAAATCATTATTTGTGTAAGCATTTCTGCTGCTCTGGTCACTCTCAACATCAGCAGGAACCTGGATGGGAAAAAAACCCCATCTAACTCTCTTACTCAGGAAGGGAGTGAGATATTTACTAGTCCTCCAGAACACATTTAGTGTGAAATGTATTCACATTACTGTGGGTTGCTGCCAATATAAAGATATACTACTCCAATCCTCTTTTATTAGCTCATTACCTCAGGCTCAGCAGAGTTAAGCTGATCCCACCCGGCTACTGCTCCAGTACTGTTGCTTTTCAGTCATAAAATGCCATCATTCAGTCCAACTACAAGCAGGACACAGTGACTCGTGTACATGACGTGACCTTTGTGACTACAGACTGTTCTCTAAATTTATCTACACAGATAGATACAGTTTTGGTTCCTAGACTTGTTTGGTTCCTTGACTATGTTTCGCATGGCTCAACACAGAAGAGCCAGGTCATCAGGACAGGACTCAGCACTTCACCTTCATCAGAAAGACAAAGGCAACTCATTTGAGGACAATGAAGTCAGAATTTTGGAAGCTAATTGGTTCAAACTAGGTGTGAGAGAAGCAGTTTACTGCCAGATTGAACGACCCTCGTTACACAGACAAGGTGTCCTCAGGCACAATCTATCACCCACTTACAATGCAGTTCTTTCAACTGTACCCAGTCGTTCACGCTCTAGGTCAGGTAGTAGGGATAACATACTTGAAAGCGAGGAGGAGGACAACCCACGGGTGACCAGTAATCACCAACCTGAGGGTTCCACATGCTTTATAAACGTTTTACTCACACCAGTCAGTCAGACTGGAGAAAGCCCCCTGGAATAGAAACGTTAATAGAAACCAAACAGGTCCAGTTGCCATTGAAAAACCTTTTTTAGATAACATGAGCTGGATGACTGAGAATCTTCACAGATACTAGTCGAGTTTATTTTCATTCAGTTACATATAATGTTATAATGTTATGGTAAATTCAAACTTTTATCACAGTCCTTATCTCTTTCTGTTTTTCCTCTGTATAGTCACCTCATTTTGTCATGTCTGGTCAGCCCACCCCCTTCACTCCCCCTGGTTCAAGCTGGTCCACCCTGCTCTGCCCACTCACTCACAAACAGCTTCTCCCCAGCAATCAGTCTCAGTATACTCAGCCAGAGATTGCTGTCAGTCAACTATTTAGTGAATTTGGATTTGGGATGTTTTGGATCTGTTATCTCACCTTGATGATGATTGGTTAACTTTGTTGTCTCTTGCCCTACCTGCTTTATTTTCTCATTGGCTGAAGCGGTAACTATCATGACATGAACTATGACCATCTTTAAATTTACTTTACTCCCCTTATTCTTATTTTCTCACCTTACCCATAATCCTAACAACATAAAAAATGAGCATTTAATTCACCTGGCAGTCAGAGGTGGATTAGGGCTCCTAGGCTACAGCCTGTGTCAGCCTGTGCATTAATCCTCGGCTGCTGGCAGTATTCACCTGATGTGTTGTCAGCCGTTTTGCCGTCACCCTCATCTGTGAATTGCTATCAGCAGCCCCACTCCTCTGAGTTTGATTCTCATTGTCCCATTAAAACATTTACTGCATTTTGCTCAAATTGTAGTCTCTCGTGTAAGTCCTCTTAGTAAGACCCTTTACTGCACTTAAAACTTGATCAACTGTAATTGTTGCTGCAGCAGTAAATTAACGCAGATGGATTTTTTTCAAATGGCATGAATAGCTTAGAAACAAAAGTTCCTCCTCTCCTGTTCCGCTGATAGACTACTGTAAAAGGTTGACCTGTAGCATACACACCTGCTGAGCCTTTCTGTAAGAATTTCTGTCAAAATCTCTGACCTTTGTTAGACCAGTGCCTCAGCCTGTAAAGACAGGCAACCTTTACCTAGGACAGAACTGAAATGATAGAAGAGAAAGAGATGGCAGGGTACTTCTGTAAAACAATAAAAAAAAAAGAGGAAGAGAATGAATCGAGGTGAGAAAACAAAAAGTGGCAGAGCTGCACACAGCGGTGTTAACGGAAAGAGACAGTGGTATCAACAGAAAGCTGTGAGGAAAAGACATGCGCTATAAAAGAAAATTATGGGAAGTGGTGGGTGTTCAAGATGGATCATAGCAGAGAAAGGATGAAAAACTCCTGGTAATATCATCACAGCTCTTTGCAGGATCAGTCATATAAAATCAAAACATTGTGCAGCTGACCTTTAATTTGACATTTCCAACAAACTCGGAAGCACCACTTATGAAGTTCTGTAAAAATGTGCGATGAAAGCAATTGTCTCTTATGTTTCCCCTTTATTGTATTTTACAAGACCACAGGACAACTTTACAGCAGCAAAGATAAGCCTACCGGGAGTCATTTAGAAACCCGAGAAGGAAAAATCCCTCCATTCTTCCTTCTCGGGTTCGCTAAGCAGCTTATGTCTGGCAGACAAAATTACGCAAATACACTGGATATTTAACATTTCTGAAGTCAAAAATATAGGTTTGAAAGTCTGAATTGAACTACACCTTTAATCGTAAAAGTTCTATAGCCTGTAGATTAATCTGGAGATTCATTATTAAGATGTTTACCCTGTTCCAGAGGAAATATATTGAGAATGTTTCATGCATATTTATTCAGAGTTTGAATATATTGGACAGCGAGTTAACATTCAACTTATGTTTTGTCCTCTGCTCACCTTCATTCTGTATGAAATTACTTCCTAAGCGCAGAGACTAAATGATGTGCTGTCTAAATCTTTACATCTGTCTCGGCTGAATCTCCTCTACTTATCTGTCTAGTGTGTAAGGAGGCCAAAGCTGATCTGGCATTCCTGGTTGATGGTTCCTGGTCCATCGGAGATGACAACTTTCTGAAGATCACACGTTTCCTCTACAGCACCATGGGTTCGCTGGATCTGATTGGACCCGATGGCACCCAGGTCAGTCGCATCTGAAGCATATGGAGCAGAAAATCACACTGCTCAGCTTTGTTGGGGTGTGAGGAGGAGCAATATGGATTACATACTGGTCTTGAACTATTGGACCACTCCTCAACTCTCTTGTGTGGTTTCTGGATGAGTCATAGTAGAATTTTCAGAAGGTTTACAACCATGTCACTGGAAGAGTTTCGAGGTTTGTGAGTATGGGTACCAGAGTTGTTACCACAAGCCACCTGGTCCTTAATTAATAATTGGAGTGAGACTTGTGTCTGTATTCTTGTGATTCAAACACGTTTCAAGTCGGGGTTGACTTGGGTCCAGCTTCTCAGGAAGAGAGTTTCTGATTAGGGAAGCTGAGAATCACATCTTTGCTCTTTGCACAGGATGTGATTCTGTTATCAGTCTCCCTTCACTGTGCACTGGAGTGGTGCAGCCAAGTGTGAAGTGGCTGGAATGTGAGTCAGCACTCCAAACTCTTGGCCTTGGTTCTCTGCTGGAAATGGTGGATGGCTCCCTTTGGGTTGGGAGTGAGTTGCTGCCCTGAGTAAACTAATTTATTTCTGGGTGGTGGTCACAAGTGAGCGTAAGTGAAAAGCAGATTGATGCATGGGTGGGATAATGAATTTTCCTGACATACTTTCCAAATGCATCATTGCATATGAACCCATTTGTAAATGAAAATTTTAGACTGCAAACTTGACAGTCTCTGTAGGCATGTGGCATTGAGTTCACACGTATGACTAAATTTACTCTAAATGTATTTTTCTGGTATAAACAATTTTATATGTAAACTTATAGTAGTATTAACCAATTTCAAAAAATGAACAGTAATGCAGTGTAACACAGATGCTGAGCACCCCAGAAGAGGTTTGCACATCATCCCCCTTCTTACCCCACATCTTCTATGAACTGAAATCCATATTACCTGTAGCAATTTAGCAAAAGAGAAAACAGTTAGAATTTTCTTTCATATCTTTTTAAACGTAGAAGGACTAAATAAATAATGAAATAATGAAATGGACAAGATGCAGTACATCAAAGATGGAGAGTGACCTAATGAGAGACTCTTTCAAGGTCTGCACCTTACTTTCCCTCCTCCCTTTCTTTGTTTCCTTGTCAGTGTTATATTTCAGACACAAATTGAAATTATAGACATAGCGGCATTTATTCGAATAATTCTTCTTGGAAAATCTTACTTTACTCTCCGTCATTTTGACCCATGTGCTTTTGGCTCATTTATTGTTTGCAGTAGGCTGCTGCTGTTGACTTTGAGGGAGATTGGGAGGATGCTTCGGAGCAGAATTTCACCATTTATTTTTTGGTCTGTCCCTTGAGAAATCAGCATGATCAGAGCTTTGTATCTGTAGAAAAGTTTAGAAAAGGAAGGAGGAACTTTGAACGTGAGTCAATCTTTACTTAACTTTCTGGAAGGACCTTCTGTTGCAGAGTAAAATTCTGTTAACCCCACGCATTTGCTTCCACTGCGTTTTGTGCCAGAAACCATTACTTTTCTGGCAGGAGCTGGTTTCAACAACTTAAGTCTAGATGCATTAAAAGCTAAAATACATATCAGACGGTTCGAGCAGCCGACTAATACACTATCAACTTGAAGAATAAAATCTACTGTGAGCAATGCGTTGAATCACATTACCAACTCCACTGCCTCAGAGCGTTTTTTTTGTGTATCAAGTTCATCAATAGTAAAGGTTCGAGTAACAGTAATTCTCCATTGTCACTGAACTCATTTCTTTGTGCTTCCTTCCTGCATGCCCCCCCCGCTATGTCAACAGAAGTGAGCAGGTTCATTTGTCACACTGCTGAGGTGCTTGCTAAACCCTTTTTTTTTTCATTTGGGTATTGCTTGCTGTTAAACCGTTTGCTACCCTCACTGTGCCCCATAACCTTCTGGCAGTAGGCTACCAAGAGCAAAGCACTGGCTGTAATGTGAGAAACTTGGCTGTACAGTAAAGAGGGAGTTGGCTGGTACGTGTAAGCGCAGCCCACGCTGAGCCAACAACAGCACCATTAGCAGCCTGAAGGTAATGATAGTTGTTCACTCCTCATAGAGCAGAGACAATTAGACGGATTATAGCTCTGATTTGGGAGTGATATATCTTATAGTGGTGGTTCAGAGTAGATTAAGAAATTGTATGCGTTAATGAGCTAAATAGATTTTTGGACCCGGAACACAGTCATTTGGGTTCGTAACACACAGATAATGCCACACGATCAGCTTGGAATAACTTGGCCTCTTGCTTTTCGTGTTGGAAGAAGATTAAATAAACTGCACATACAAATATAGAAACACATTATGTGACTGACATGAGTGCTAGCAGATGGTGACAGAATTTGAATTTGGAGATAAACCATCCCTCTGGAGCAAGTTTAAAACCAAAATAGTTTAGGAAGTGGAACTTTTTTTCTTTGTCATTTCATTTGACGTAGTGAACTCAATTCACGTATGTGTCTGTCTGTCTCCGTCGCTCTCCAGGTGGCCATTGCTCAGTTCAGCGACGATGCTCGGACAGAATTCCAGCTGAGTTCCCATGGCAACAAGGAGGAGCTGCTGGAAGCGATTCAGAGGATCAGATACAAGGGAGGAAACACCAAGACAGGTCAGAAGTAATGTAGCAGTCGACAGTTAATGCAGTAATGCTTTACGCAGTAGAATTAGAGAAGTAAAACCAAATGTGTGGAGCTTTCCACCATCTGTTAGGTTGAACATCTGCAGTGGGCACCAGCGTTACAAACTCCAGCGCCTCTACTAATGGACCCTGTAGTAAAATTGTTTCCAAATGCTACTTTCCAGATCAAGAATGAACTTTTAACCTCAACTTTAATCAAGGGAATATAAAGAAAGAAAATGTAACTTTTCATCATCTTTAGCATACATCTTTGCACATCTGCATCTGGCGTACTTTCTTAGGCATCAGGTAGAAAGTGATGGTGTTTCAGCTGAGAGGAAAATAAGCCATGAAGTTGGATCCTCACACAGACAAGAATGAGGCTGCTGCTCACTCTCACAAGGCTAGGTTAATGTTCACAAACTCTCTCTTTCTCCTCTTTCCTCTTTGTGTTTCACCCACACATGCACACGTACATGCAAGAATGAATCTTCTCCAGAAGTTCAGGCATAATTCCTATTGTTCAGGCTGTCATTTGTCTACATAATCCCACACGCCACATATTTTTAGATAATGATGATGTCTTAGCAATGCTGAAAAGCTCACTCACCCACTTTTGGAGACGGTGCCCAAACCTTCTTAATTACAACTTACTCCACTGGTCCACTGAGAAGTACAATACTAGTTTCTCTAGCTTTCTTTTTACTGAAGTCTCCAAACCCCCAAACTATCCCATTTTTTCATTCTTAAACCTCAAATTCTCCACTGAGACCCCATCAGGACCCTCACTGTGTCTAAATCCTCCAAAGCCCTCAAATAAAAGACTGTTGCTTTCTACTTCTTTAACCCATAGCCTCTGGCAGACACGTTTGTGCGGAAGCCAATGTGTTATGCGTTTTTGCTGAAAATAGCAAGCTTTCATTATATCATCCTGTAACGCTCGGTTTAAGAACACATTTAAAATACAGTATATGTACAGTATATCTGTAATATTGAAAACCGCACCATTTCAGGGGGAGGTTGTCAGGCGTGTATCGGCTCCCATTAGGACTTTTGTTTCTCTCTTCTGGACGAGGTTTAGCACTGTACTGCAGAGCTTGCTGAAGGTGGAGGGAGAGCTACTAATTCTCCCTCCCAGACTACTTCTAGTCATAATCCCATTGAATAAACAGTATGTAAATGATGCTGACTTCTTTAGGACTCATATAGATGTGAGGATTCAGGGTGTTGGCGGATGATATTCTGCGATGTGACTTTTCACTATGCATTTATTCATTAAGGCATTAGTGAGCTTCTGACTGACTTGCTGAATGATTGCTTCAGTGTCACTGCGGCTGCCATAATCTTTATCCACTTTCTGTCAGTGTTCTGGTCATGTTATGTGTGTGTCTGTGTGTGCGCCTTTTGAGCTCGATTTTCATACGGTACATGAGTAGCTATGCTAATCTCTGACACTACTTGACTGTATATCAGTATCTGCTTGTGGATATGTGTCTGTCTATGTGTACGTATACAGATCACATGAATTACACTGTGGATCGTAGTGTTTAATTCATGAACTGGATTAGTCAGGATGTGATTTGCTTTCTGTGACTGCAGCCAGAGGTTATGTGAGACCCTCACCCACTTTTAAAGCTCTTTTCAGCTCGGGAATCCAGGAATGAATATTGTGAATGACCATGAATGAGTTTCACTGACTATAATAGTAAGTGAAACCTCCTCAGAATCTATTGTATATTTTTAACAGTGCATTTCATTATCTTTTTTTCTCTCTCAAATCGTCCTGAAGAACTTACAGTAATTTTCCAAACAGTTGAGGATTTTAGAGCTCTGTTGGTAATGACCCAAAGAGAATAGTTAAATCTCATCACATAGATTTCATAAGCAGCACAGAGAAAACATATCCCCCTTTATTATATTGCGCCAAGGCTTTGGGTGAAAGAGGAGAGAGATTGTTTCAGCTATTTGTGTTTTCTTATATTGTGTCCCTGCTCTATCCACAAAACTGGTAAACTGTTGCTAGACAGGAGGCCAAATCCAAAGTGGTCTGGATTAGTTTAAAGTGATGGATTGATTTATGTGGTTTATTGATGATAACAGTAATAATCTTAAATATAGCTTACTTTATTGTAAAAAGCTGCACTGTATGACAGCGTTACTGTGGGATTCTGGGGCCTGGGGAAGGAGACGTTGACATGTGGCCAGAAGCAGCCAGGAATCAAATCACTAACCACAGGGTTCATTGATGACTGCTCTTCTAACCAACCCCAAAACCCCTAATTAAAACTCATTTAATTCTTTATAATACCCACAATCATTTTTTCGTTATCTAAACAAGTATTGATTTATGCTTTCATTTTCCCTCTGACATGTCTCCTTCCCTTCCCTCCTCCTCCTTCCTCTGCCAGCAATCCCGCGCCTCCCCATCGTTCTCATTTTCCCTCTCCCTTTGCTCTGTCCTGTGTCTGACTTCATGCCTGGCTACCTGCTGTAATTCCAGTCTTGCCCAGCATGATCACAGGACACAGATGCATATATCTGACAACACAAAACTTTACAGGCCAAGCATATGTCATTTGTCATCACTGACAGATCCACGAAGAAAGCAAACCATTGAGAGAGGAGAGGATGTGGTCTGAGGGTTTTGGCTCGGTTAGAAATGGCGAGACAGAGGCAGGATTTATATGGTGTTACAACATACACATATTGAACCATTTATACATTATAAATGATCTTCATTGTTCAATCATTGTATGGTCGCATTGTGGGCTGTTTGCTGCTTCTTGATATTGTTTGGTTAATGCCAAGTTTGCTGATATGACTCTCTTAATAACTTCGGAGGCACAAGAGGAATGAGAGTAGAACATGTGAAAGGACGAGGAGAATTAAAAGGATTAATGGCCATGATTGTGCATTCAATTGTGAAAAGGTCAGGTGGAGATGAGTACATGAACTATATGAACTAATAATGCAAATCGTGATTGACAGTATGCAAATATTGACATTAAATAGAAATTTTCTTATGTGACGCTGCTCAGAGGATTGTGCTCGTTGCATGTGTAATATTTGCACACACATATATTGTTGCCAGTAGACTGTACAGTATGTGTACGTTTAAAAAAATCAATTAAAACCTCAAACGACGTATTGTAAGAGTCACTTTCAAGTGAATATACCGTCTCCCATCTGTTCAGTGGTGGATATTCAACAGTGGTCAAGGTCATTTCACTTGTCTGCAGCAGAGAGACATGTCTTCAAATAAAATAAAAATGACTGATCATAATGCCTTTTCTGCTGAGTTGATGTTGCTAATAATAACGTCTGTTTTACCAAACATATTTTTCGAAGCATCTAAAACACATAAAGCATTATGAGACTCATGTGCATCAACTTGTCATTTGCAGTTCCTGAAACCTTCAAAGCTGTCTAGATAGATTTTAGTGAATGATTAAGTCCACTAGCACATGCCCCGTCCACTGTCAAAATCTCTCCTAATTTAAACTTATTAACACACTGAAATGAGTCATTTGCATATTTTTTGTTATTATCTCTCTAGTTTGGATCTCATTGAAATATACAGGATGTTAAGATCTAGTAGGTGCTTAACCTCAATCTAGTCACAGGAGCTTTCAGGTCATTCATCATCATGTAATAATTATGTGTTTAATAATATATTTTATTAATGTCAGTGGAAGAATAAAGAATACAGATTTTCTTTAATTAGTTAGTAAATTGTAGGAAATGTCATCTCTGTAACACTTTGTCACCATTTAGCCTCACTTAGAGAAGAAAATGTATGCACAGGGATTATTCAGTGATATATTCTTATGCTCCATAAATGCTCCAGCTAAGAGACTAATCTTCATATAATAAGTTACTACAGAACCACTGATGTGCAGATGTTCTAAGCACAACATAGAGTAAGGGACCAAAAAGGGAAGTGGCCAGGGAGCTAAACATATAGTTTAGCAGAAAGGAAACTTTCCAAGACGCTGAACACCAAAGAGGAGTCTGCTCAAAGAACTAGCCCCCCCTTAATAAACATACATGAAGATTAAATCTTGGGAAAGTCAACAATATTAAAGGTCACATAAGCTTAGACTGGAGGCAGCTGTGGGCGCAAACAGGATTTGCATGAACACCAATGAGCAGGTTAACAGTGATGCAATGACAGGAGGTGAATGCCCACCGACATGAATGTGACGGGACACTTTGGTCACACGGTTGTGGTTTTGTCCTTTTTTAGGTCGGGCCATCAAACATGTGAGAGAGTCGATTTTCACCCCTGAGGGAGGAGCAAGAAGGGGCATTCCCAAGGTCCTGGTTGTTTTGACTGACGGACGTTCACAAGATGATGTTAACAAAGTGTCCAAGGAGATGCAGATGGAGGGTACATAGAGAAAATTTGATTTGGTTTGTTCTCATTTTACTGACACCGGATCAAGGCTGTAATAAACTTAGTGTGTGCTGGTGCAGCAGGCAAAGTCGTGCTCGATACTGTGTTCATATGTTACTGCTGAGTTCTAACGCCTGATGCTATCAGTGTGTTTTATAAGGCCACTTAAACCGATTTCAAACTAGTAATAAATCTTTTTGTTTATTTGTTTTCTAAGGCTATATCATCTTTGCCATTGGCTTCGCCGATGCGGATTACGGAGAGCTGGTGAATATTGCCAGCAAGCCCAGCGACAGACATGTCTTTTTTGTGGACGATTTGGATGCAGTGAAGAAAATAGAGGAACAGCTCATTACCTTTGTCTGCGAGGCTGCTACAGCGAGTGCGTACCACCACATCATGTTTAAAACAGAGAGAGGGTAAGAGACCAGTAGGACAAAGAGTTCCGAAAAGTCAGAGGAAAGGCAGACGGAGTGAAGCAGGCAAAAAGAGGATAGAGAAAGGAGTCTTGTTAGTGGAGAGACAAAGAATCACATTTATTTGATGCTTAAGAATTGATGGATGACCTCATCTCTTTTCTGTCTTGCAGCTTGTCCATCTGTGTTGATGAGTGGTAACACAGTGGCAGGTAAGACGCTCAATGCACTTTAAAACACCCTAGTCCATCAGACCCCTGGTAGAAAGCTAACGCTGATAATGGCAGCGACATAATGACAGTGCGTGCTTTGGTGATAGTATTGATTGGGAACACAATTAGGGTAATGATGATGATTTGTCTGTGGCAGGTTTCCGTATGATGGAGATGTTTGGCCTGGTAGAGAAGGAGTACAGCACCATACCTGGAGTCTCTCTGGAGCCGGGCTCATTCAACAGCTTCCCCTGCTACAGGTTACACCGTGACGCCATGGTGTCGCAGCCCACCAAGTGAGTTAATTGCACAGTACGGAGGAGGAATTTGAAAAAAGCAGCCGTGAAAATTACTTCAAATCATGCTAAAAGTATCTTTTAGTAAATCAATTTTATTCATGCGAACAATAGCCATCATCTGGCCACGTACATTACTGAGGCAAACAAAATGTTATCAACATCTCTCAGAGTAGCACAGCACAGGCCAACCTCGCAGTGTATGCAAATACACAGATCACTCTGTGCTTTGTCATATGCTATGTTCGCTGAAGTGAAAGCAGAACTAGGAGTGACAGCTTGTTCAGTGACAAATTCATTTGCTTGCCACCAAAATCAAATTAATTGAACTACAATCAGTGAATTACAAATTCACAAAGTTACAAGTATGACGATGCAGCACGACAAACGGGTTGCACATACACATCAATTAAAGCTGTGAAAATCCTAAGCAGAATTATCAGGTAAAAAAAAACACAGCACCCCTGTGTATTTCAAACATATAACACTATTTTTAATAGAGCACATGCTTTTGAATCCTGCTCACCAAGAATCCATAATAAAACACATTTATCTGACATAAAATAACCCATCCTACCCTAACCTATAATTACAAAGTTCAGTTAAAGGCCTTTTAAAGACATTTTTGTAGAAACTCTTCATCGTCATCATTTGTTTTTGCAATAAAAGGAACTTTAAAGCACTGAGTGGGAGCAGTTCTTGGAGCGATATAATAAACATACAGCTCTCTCTAATCCTTGTAATTCTAAAACCTCTGTCTAGGTAGGATCCCAAAAATAAACTGCAGAGTGGCAGTAGACTTTAGATTATTCTCTAACAAATTTAATTAATAGTGCTTTTATTTGGTTAGACTGCAAAAAACAACAGATTTTAACATCTATAATGTTTCTTAGTTTATGTTATCAGCCAACTTCCTCTTCTGTGATAGTTTAGTTTAGTGAAAAGTGACATTGACAAGCACTCTGAAAAGTTGAGGCTGAGATGATTTCAAACCTGAAGTGCTCTGAGGCAGCTGCACAAAAGAAAAGCCAGGTTCTCTGATCAAAAAGAGGCTGGCACTCAAAGTGTAAGGCAGCCAAAAGCACTGTAAAAGCATTCACAAGAGCTGTAAAGAGACAATTGCACTTTGAAAAAGAATAGTAGATAAATGCCTTGAGGGCATAGCTACGCTTACTACCTGTGTGTGTGTGTGTGTGTGTGTGTGTGTGTGTGTGTGTGTGTGTGTGTTTACCTGTGCTTACACGTGTGTACCAGGTATCTTCATCCTGAAGGTTTACCCTCTGACTACACCATTTCTATGATGCTTCGCCTTCTTTCCGAGACCCCGCTGGAGCCCTTTGCATTGTGGGAAATCCTAAGCAAAGGCAACAAGCCCCTGGTGGGACTTATCCTGGACAGTGAGTTTAAAAATCTCTTGTTTTTTTGTCTCTTCCCTTGTCTTACCTGCACCATAACACAGCACCGTACTTCGAGTGTAAAGACAAACAGCAGATGTGTTTCTTCCACTGCTTCCTGATGCATCCAAATAAACCGCGATGGTGCATAATACAGCAGATTTTAGAAGTGAGACTACAGAGAAGTCACTAATTACAGCTCGGGTACATCTACATTTTTACCTACAGTATGTGCCTTTCAAATAAAAATGCTTTCATCTATCGTCGTGTTCTCAGTCCTCATTAAAATGCTGGAGATACCTGAGATGCTCTTTAGTGAAAATGTATACATGTGTAAATGTGTGTGTGTGTGTGTGTGTGTGTGTGCGTGTGAACACTGTGAATTCAGTTTTAGAGCTGCTGATGCTGCATGATTAAGAGTGTTATAGGTCACAAAAGTACAGAGTTCTGAAGTCAACATTCAGTATTCTGTCTCCCAACTTTAGATGTGCACAACATAGAGTTGTTAGTCTAATAACAGAAGACAGAGACAATGGTGTGTATGTGAACATCAGCATTGTCTATTCCCTGTCCTCCCACAGACTCTAGAAACACCTTGACATTCTTCAATTACGACTACAAAGGAGATTTCCAGACTGTTACCTTTGATGGACCTCAAATAAAAAAAGTCTTCCATGGCAGCTTCCACAAGGTTCGTCTTTAACATATGTACAGTGTGTTGATTGAAATGAAATTTAAATGATTAAATGAATGAATCAGGGGAAACTGACTTTACTTCGTGTTAATGGTCCTGCTTTATACCACTATAATGTAGGCTGAACGTGGGGACTAACAGCTAGAGCTGTTAGTCTGAATATTGCAGCGTAATTTGTGCATGTCCAGTCTAAGCTACTGTGTTGTTTCTGGTCCATTAGAATTACAGCCACTTCAATACTAATCATTCACTTAAAAATGAGTTTTATTCTGCTCGGAGAGACTGTCCCGCAGCTGCTACAGTTTCTAGTTTGCAGCACATGCAGAATAAGGTTCACACTGACAGAAGGAAACAGAGGGAGACGGGAGATTGCCAGCAGACAACTGGGAAAGAGACAAAAATGAGGAATTTTATTTTGATGTTTTTGAAGTTGTGGAGCCTGTTGGGTAGATTTCCAGTGGCTCTTAGTTGGAACCTTTCTCTTGTCCTGTCAACACTTATGTGGTGTGTGTGTGTGTGTGTGTGTGTGTGTGTGTGTGTGTGATGAGGTCCTCCTGCCTCATCACTCTCTCCCACTCTCCACTGTTCTCTCTGCACCCATTTTATTTTATTTTTTAAACTACTGAAGTGCACAGAGTGGGAGTGAAACTGCAAATTTCATCACCTTGTAAGACCTCTCTGTGGTCTCTCCTAATGAACTTACAACAGTTTTTTGGGTATTTTACAGCATGCAGAATTATTAAATCATTGGTAGATTGCTGAAGCATTGAAGCCTTTTTGTAAAAATTTTATGCAGTGCCAAGAAAATGTATTACAGCAAAACATGTACGGCAGCAGCAGTGAGTTATGTCACATGATCATTTATCAGTAAAGACACGTCATCTCTACTTCCACCCTCTTACACAAAAAGAGCAACCCACAACCACTAAATCTGTAAATATTTGGCCCTGTCCAGCACCAGCAGCTTTCAAAAAACAATTTGTGTTTTTTTTTTCATTCATGCAGTTTTATGCTGAATTATTTGAATTTGGCAAACATGACACATGAACATAGGCTATAAAACACGTAAAACCATACCGGTCACAGCTGATGAATTATGTTTTGACCATTCTTGAGGAACACACTAGCTGCCCCCAGGAGAAAATCACCCACAAATGTGGTTATAAGAGATTTAGTTGGTTTCTGGGTCACGTCAACCATATTTATCTTCAGTGGCATATTTAGCAATTTTGTTATTACTTAGTTGTTAGTTCTATTCACCAGTGGCCTCAGACTGGTCCCCAGGGATGATTTTACTGTGTCCTTTAAACGGATTCTCTGACAAAGACATTTCCTATTTCCCCTAATCACAAAGCTTCTATCCAAATATTTTTCTATGTAAATGATGTTGTATCAAATTAGTCTGATGAAATGGAAAACGCAGAAATTTGATGATACTCACTCAATGAAAGGCAATTTTCTTTTCACTTGAGACAAGAAAGTGTTTTGTGAAAAAGAAAATTATGGAATAAATAGTGATGCAAATGCGTCTGCTGAATAACTAAGGACGGCGCTTTGGCTTCAGCAGGCCCAGTGAATGGTTGATTCACATTAACAAAACATTTTGGCATGAAATATCAACATTAACTGACACAAATAATTAGAGCAGCTTAATAATTAGCATTCACTCTGAATTACCTTCAAAATGTGCATTTACTCTACTAAAGCTGATTCGTAGAAATGGATAGTTGCAGGTATTATCGTTACTTTTTTACAGATGGTTATTGAGTCCAAGCAAACCCCTTGTAGACAGTATTCGTTTTTCTGCTGTAGAGCTGCTGCTTTATTTCCACTGTGGATTATTGCTAAAAACAAACCAAAAATCAGCCCACCAACTCTGTCTTTCTTTATCTCGGTTCTCAAAATGTCAGGGAGTAGCCGTCCATCATCCTCGCTGCCTTTTGTCTTCTCTATTGTTTCCTGTCTTTCTGTTGGAGAACATGACAATGTTGAGGGAGGTAACAGATGCAGGCAAGTGCCTGGCCAGACAAAGTGTTCATCTCCGTTTAGACAGAAAGACAAGTGAATAAGATGGGTGTGCGTGTGCATGTTTGTGTGCCTGCTACAATAGGATTAACATATGAAGACACCGTGTGAAAGCAGGAATACCCAGCAGGATCTGTCACTGCACAGTATAGCGCGCGCGCACACACACACACACACACACACATAAACTGAAACACAAGGAACATAAACAGGTGAAGGAGAGTGGAAACAGAGCAAAGGAAGAAATCAATGTGACAGTGGGTTTGAGACACAAAGGGAAATACAGTGAAAAAATATAAAGCAAAGCAGAGATGTTGACATTGACAAGAGAAATAAGAGCTGCTGTCAGTCTAACTCACACGTTGGTCAGAGCAATGCTATACTGCAGAACAACACAGGCCCTTTTTTTTGTACCGCCCAGAATGATTAGGTTACTCACATTAAAATGTTGGTGTAACTGTCCTCACGCGCTGTAAAAATGTAGACATTGAACATGTCTCTGTGCTCGGGGAAACAAATGTATGGTAAGATGGTAGAGTGAACTAGATAAATCAGTCACTTACTCAAGTGAGCAGTCAAACCTACTCCCAAAACTGTGCTCTGTCATGTTTGATGTCACCACGTATGTCATTTAAAATTCAGTCTGTGATGAAAACATAGACTTAAAAAGCTCAAAATTAAATTTGTCAGAAAAATCACAAGTCAATAAATAAATTATTAATATACGAGTACAGTTTAAAAATCTATTTTGGGTTCAGTGATCCTTTAAATGTTTGTGTTTAACTGTATCTTTACGCCATGATTTTTGCATTCAAGGGCAGCAAGAAAACATGCAAGTACCAGGTGTACATGCAGAGGATGCAGTGAAAATGAACATTATGATATATATTATCATTTACATTATAGGTGAAACTGGGTCAGAAACTGCTTTCGTGTTTTGACATACTGTAATGGAAATGTAATTTATTAAAAATTTATTATTTCAGTCATAATATCCAGAAGTCCCCTCGGTTCCTCTGAGTCGCCTGTCACCACTGCACATGCTTCTTCGTCCAAACACAGTTGTTTTCAACTCACAAAATTGTTTCCACAAATATCAGGGACAGAGACAGAGTTTACCTTGTTTCTGTTATGACTTCTGCTTAAACAAATCTGTCCAAAACAGTTGCCAAGTTAGTCATAAAACACTGTCCATGTCTCCAGCTGCAGTGAAACTTTGGTTTATATTTCCCCTCTTTGCTCTAGATTTGACACGACAATATGAAGTTATTATATATGATATTATATTTTGAAGTTAACTACTTTATATAATGCACACATAAAAAAGAGAGAGTAAAGGGCATAAAATATAAATACATGTATGTTAATGCTCAAATGTACAGTCCATGCACAACATTAAACCAACTGTGCAAGCAGACATTCGCATACAAAAATGTGATGTGTGCACACACACACACTTCATCGTGCATAAGTGAGCGAGTACATGCACTTTTACAAGAGCACGTTTGAGACAGCTGTGTCAGCAGAAATGCTGATAGCCTCATCTACTTCACCCCACATTATCTAAATCAGTGTGTTTAAAAACCCTCAACGACTGAAGCTTGTGTCATTCTCTGGACGCTAATTTTCCTTTTTCCTCATCTTCATTCTCTTTTCATCTGGCTCTTTCTCTTCTACTTTCATCTCCTTTTTCCTAATATGCTGTTATTTAGTTTTAAAAGCTATACTTATTCTATGCATGTTTATACTACTACTAATAAAAATATTAATATTATATAATTACTACAAAGTCACGCTTCTAACATGACAGAGATAACGTTGAACTGTCAGTCGTTTAGAAAAGTCATTAGTTTGAAAAGTGATAAGAAAAAATATTCTCATGGAGAAAAATAAAATTATCTGACAGAGACGCAAACAAATCGCGCTTTAGAGAAAGATAATGTAAGAGCAGTAGGAGAGCAGTAGCTTTATAAAACAGAAAGTGTGTTTATCTGTACACGTGTGTGTGTGAGAAAGAGAGAGAGAGACAGGCTAACAGGCTATCATGTGCTGGCAGTAGTATTAGCTGTGGATGGATCCTGTAGACTACAACCAGCCATCTCACCTGCCAGGAGCAGCACAAACACATAAAACATGGTGCTTGTTTAGCCCATTCAAGGTTTTAGTTTCTCTCTCTTCTGATTCAAGCATATAAAACGGATCCTAAGTTTCATGTTTTTAGTTTTGTCCATAATGATCGTCAGATGAACAAAACCTAAATGTGTTAAAGCTTTAAACTAATTTGAACTCAAACACATGTGACAATAAAAATGTCTGGGGCACTTTTAACTTTTGAAATCTACTCTATTTAACTCTAATTCTAACGACTGTGATTGTGAGTATACAGTGGTTGACCAACACCCAAAGTGTCACTTGAACTGAAAAACAAAAATTAAAGATGTTCATGGTTCATATAACTTTTAGGTGGTAATATAGTTCAGGCCTTTCAAATCACTAAAACTGCATTACAAAAACAATAAAGTCCCATGTTTGTCGATATGACATATAATCAAGGCAAGGTTAAAGCCTCTGAAGGATTATTCTGTCACTGTACTAAAATGAATTAATTGAATCTATTTTCTAAGGTGTGCTGAATCAATATGTCTCAAATTAAACATTGAAGTCAGTATTATGCCATGATCCCAAATGTGAGCCACACGTCTGCTAAAGTTAACCAACATTTCATTTAGCCACAAGCACAACACAGACAGACAAGTGGTTCAGACGTGGAGTCAGTTTTCAAGAACAAACTTCCTTCATACTGTCTGCGTCACTGTGTCTACATGAAGGTACATTTTTTTAAATACACACAGGGAGGAACACACAAACATGCGCATTTAAGTGTTCTGTGCAAAATGTCTGCACACACACACACACACACACACACACACACACACACAGCATGCCCAATGAAGTGTGCAGAATGAAAGATGAGAACATAAAGTCATTATTATATGCAACCGTCCAGGCGTCAGCCAAGTAATGGGCTCTGACACTGGAATATGATCTTTGTCTAACTCCACATTAGCTGCACATTGTTACTGAGACTTGTGTGCATGTGTGTGTGTGTGTGTGTGCACACATGTTACATACATACATGTTTCTATGACGCACAGCGCAAGTGTGTTTTTAACTGCGGTTGTGAAAAATCGAAAGAGTGAAACTAAACTTCTCATACCGGCCAAACATGCAGGTGCTGATAGTAGTGCTTATTACAGCGCTTCACCAGGACACATCTCTCTTTGTTCATTTAACATGTGACCAGTTAAATTTCATGCTTCGTGGCACTCGCAGTGTTTTCCTCTAAAGAGGCAGCTTGAGCTTGCAGGCATTCTGACTGGGTGGGCTAATTTGTGTGCTCGGATTCTTCTAGCCTGCTAAAAATACCCAACACATTCACAAAGAAGTCATTGAGATACTTATTAAAGAGCCTAGTGCTGGTGCATGGAGACAATGCAATCTTGAATTTAGCATTCTAGATAGATTCTAAACACCTGCTAAAATAAATCGGACAGACCAAAGATAGATTTCCCTGTGCTACAGAAAATACTGCAGAATGTTTCTAATACACCCTGTCGTGTCTCTCCCACACAGCTCCATGTAACCATCGGTAAGACCTCGGTGAAGGTGGTGTTGGATTGCGCTGTGGTCGGTGAGAAACCCATCAGTGCAGCGGGTAACATCACCACTGATGGAGTGGAGATCCTGGGACGAATTGTCCCGTCCAGAAGCACAAAGAACAACTCGGCTCCTGTTAGTAGGATTGTTTTCTGTCTGTGTTAATTGTTAGTTGAAGATTACCATTAATGGCTGTATGTTCAACCTCCCTTTGGTTATTTGAAACACTTCCTGTAATATTAAAACTGCAAATCACAGCTAAAGAAAGAATACATCTAAAAGTCCTTTAATGGTGATAATCATCTGGCTGATATAATTGTCCCTTGTGCGCTGATTGCAGTGATCAGTCAACAAGGTGCGTACGGACCATTATGGCCTGTAAATGGCAGCCATAAATATCCAAGGCCATTTGAATGAGTTGCTCAGTGGGAGTTCATTTTATTTATTGCAAGTGCAAATGTGCAAAGTGCTTTCCTTATACTTTGTTAGCAGTGCTCTAACCGTTAAGGAGCGCAGTCAGTAAAAAAACATTTGGCACAGGGAAGAGGGTGAGATATGCGGGGCATGTGGGAATTCTTTCTGCTGCACTGCTATTAGGAGATTTATACTTCTGAGCAGCTCAAACGAAAAAATCTAAATGCTGTGTTTTCTCTAAAGACATTTTGTCTGCTGTGATTCATTGACCAGTACAAAGGACTGTTATCGATTGAAAAATGTTTTGTGACTGTCGGGTCGGAAGAAAGTGCACGTTAGAATCTAAATT